>JAWDGP010001275.1:180000-290569 GCA_033675545.1 Elysia crispata | reverse complement strand
ATTAGATTCTCCTAGATTTAGATCTAGAGTTAAATATAAAGTCTGAGAAAAGATCAATAAACTGATCTAGAAATTCTAGATCTAGATCTATTTATTCAAACTCATATCTTTAAAACAGAATTAGATTCTAGATCTAAGTGAACTTGACAAAAAGTCTATAAAAATATTGAGCACCTATAATTTTTTTTAAAGATCTACTTTTATCTACACTCCTAGCTTGATCAAGATGTAGATCTAGATTTAGATCTAATCTCGATTTAGATGCCTACATTTTTAACGTTAGATAAATACAGGTAATCAAGATAATTATAATTTATATACATAAGTTCTAGATCTAGAAGATCTACATTTAAGGCCTTATTCAGCCAAAAATAAGTGAATAATAGAATCAATTTGTACTCCAAGAGTTACTAACTTCTGCAGTTGAATTTTTCTTATTCCAAGGATTCTGGGTAGACCATGTTATGCATTAACATTATTTGGTTTTTAAACAAATTTAAAAAACAAAAAAAATCGTCACTATTGATGCATTCGAGCATAGAAAGGTTTATAGCAGAAATCTAGATTCAAATATTTTGACCATGCACAATATTCACAAAAAAAAAGACAATGATAATTTTTTAAAATCCTCCCCACTGAGTATAAAACATTCTTGCAACTGAAAACCTTGTATAGGGAACTGTATTGATAAGATATCCTCAAATTAGAAAAAAAAAATATTGCAAGCCAGTATCACCAGTCAATTGAAAATTTCATAGCTTTTCAAAATTTTGTTGCAGTTGGAATTTATAGCAATCTAAAATCTTGCTTGAGTTTCTAAAAATTTGTCACAATTGTATAGAACAATTTTTTAGCAACAAAAAATCATGTTTGGAAACGTCAATCCAAATGCTGTAGTCAAATTAAAAAATTTGTTGCAATTGAGCATTGAAAAAAAAATTTAAGGAGTTTGGCTTCTAAAAATCCAGTCTAAATTTTTTTTTTTTTTAATTTGCACAAACTAGCATTAAAAATTACTTGGAAGCAAAAATGGTTGTTCACAATGAAAAGCTCCGATAACAATATACTAGATCTAGTAGATCTAGATAAATTTGTCACAATTGAGTATCATGGCTATATCGCAATGAAATCATATCTGGGATCTCAAAATCATATCCATTACCAGTGAAATTGAAAAAATACTCTGTCTGTCTGTCTGTCTCTCTCTCTGTCTCTCTCTCTCTCTCTCTCTCTCTCTCTCTCTCTCTCTCTCTCTCTCTCTCTCTTTCTCTCTGTTTACACACATACAGCAATCAAAATTTTTAGATTTTCAAAATTTTGTTGCAATAGTTGACAAAAGCCTCTATTGGAAATCTATATCAAAACACTCATTTGTTTTAAAATTAAAAAAAATTATTGCCATCAAGTGTAAAAAATCTATGGCAATCTATAATCATGTCTAGATTTTTTTTTTAAGTTTGCAACCAAGGATAAGAGATTCATATGAACAGATTATTATCATGATTAGTAGTGGTAGTAGTAGTAGTAGTAGTAGTAGTAGTAGTAGTAGTAGTAGTAGTAGTAGTAGTAGTAGTAGTAGTAGTAGCAGCAGCAGCAGCAGTAGTAGTTGTAGTAGTAGTAGTAGTAGTAGTAGTAGTAGTAGTAGTAGTAGTAGTAGTAGTAGTAGTAGTAGTAGTAGTAGTAGTAGTAGTAGTAGTAGTAGTAGTAGTAGTAGTAGTAGTAGTAGTAGTAGTAGTAGTAGTAGTAGTAGTAGTAGTAGTAGTAGTAGCAGTAGCAGCAGCAGCAGCAGCAGCAGCAGCAGCAGCAGCAGTAGTAGTAGTAGTAGTAGTAGTAGTAGTAGTAGTAGTAGTAGTAGTAGTAGTAGTAGTATCATTTCCCAATGAGGAAACAATGGCTTCGTTTGAAAAAAAAAAAAGACTAGGTTCAAAATATTTCAGCCTATAGAATGGATTTGTTATGGATCTAGATCAATGTCTGTTAAATCGAAGGCCTATAATCTAAACTTGGCCCTGAACAATCTAGAATCTAGTTCTATCTCAATCCATTCTTATTTCCTAATAATAAATATACACCTCTCTCTCTCTCTCTCTCTCTCTCTCTCTCTCTCTCTCTCTCTCTCTCTCTCTCTCTCTCTCTCTCTCTCTCTTTAAAATTAACGAAAACTGATGTATAATTACAAAGAAAAAATGGGAAAACCCAATGCTCGGAAATCTTAGTATCTAAGAAAAGCGATTCTATTAATAGCTTTTAGTAATCATGTAGATCTAGTCCTGCCGGCCATTACTGATAAACATAACCCAAATGAAGATTTAGATCTAAGTGTCTTCACTTGGTTTAGATTTATCTGAGTTATCTGATGAAGATTTTAAACCAAGAAATGTTTTTTTCTTTAAGTTACATAGAGACTAGGGTGTCTTTAGTGTACTCCCTACCCACGGCGGCCCAGCCGGCTCTAGCTTTATTTATTCAGTAGTCTATGGATAAACGCACGTATGGTCTTCCGAAAGCTTCCATACCGGGCATTTACAACATGTGTGTCTGTGTAGAAAGTGATAAAGATTATCAACTTTTTTCCCATTTAACATTACAAAAATACTAGATCTAGATCTAGATGGTTTTCCTTGATTGCCCAGACTTTGTGCTTGGACGGTAGGTCATAGATCTATTGTTTCAGTTCTTGTAATCTTAAAAAAAAAAGACTTGATTTAGATTTTGAGAGGACTGATAGAAGAATGCCAGAGGTACCGGTACTGATAAATCCCATTGTAATTTGTACGGACTGGACTAGGTCTACAGTTAACTCCATAGATGCCTGACACACCCAGATATGAGACTTGCAACTGTGCAGCTTAAAGAAGCGATGATGGGAAAGTGATGGTTGGAGAGACAAATTATGGTAGTCACAATTATCATGTTGAAGAGCAGGCCACAAGAATTTTTTTTTTAATGGAGTATGATATCTCTATGGCCATGAATTTAAATTAATTTGCCTGTGCCCTCCCCTTCCCGTAGGCCTACCTGTACCTTAGATTCTCAAGGCATGTGTACAGAGCGATTCAGCCTCTGTCCTCATTTCCTTCCCTTCCACCTAGCACACGAATACATGTACCAAAAAAATAGGTTAAAAAAATGCTTGCAGAGCTTGCAAAGAAACATATCTCCTTACCTATTGGTAATTCAGAGCCATTCCTACACTAAATGCGGCTATCTCACCTAGCACATGAATACATGTACTTAAAAAATAGGTTAAAAAAACGCTTGCAGAGCTTGCAAAGAAACATACCTCCTTGCCTTTTGATAATTCGGAGCCATTCCTACACTAAGTGCGGCTATCTCTTCCTTTATAGTGGTAAACACTACAGATTTCAAAGTGTGTGTTTAGATAATGTAGCAAGTGTTTAGAGTATACATAGTAGAAAAATCATCAGATGGCCACAGCGTGCAAGTACTGAAGCATGCATTTATGTGGAGACCACTATGTCAGATTTGGTGAGGTTTAGATTGAAAATATATCAGCTGACTTGAATGTTAATTTTGTTTGCTTTCTGAAATCATTTCTTAAGAATAAAAACTGAGTGTGCTGTCGAGGATGAGGAACAAATATTATTTTTTAAAAACATCTTAGATCTTATCAGGCCCAAAAGGTATCAGCCAGAAAATAATGTAGATCTAAATGTATAAGAACAGTATTTAGTACATAAGTGAAACAAATGCTGGAATATTGATTTTTGTCATAGCATTACAATCAGAATTCTTTGTGTTGACAACAGTTAATCAAAGACTGCTTTGCAAATCATTGTTTTAGTATGAAAAATCACCTGGAAAAAGAAATCATAAGACCAACGATGCAAAGCTATTTTTTTAATTTTTAAAAAATTTGCAGGCCTGCTCTAAAGATTGTGTTGAAGGCGGATTGTTTTGATTCTTAGCTTGTAAAATTCTGCCTTTGCGTATATATTATGTAAGAGACTGCAAAAACAAAAATACAAAAAAATGAGAAAGAAAACTAACGTGTAAGGAGGACACAAACAATGGAATTCCGTGATGCCCTTGCTAAAGATGGTTTTTTTAAAGGAAATGCTTGTATTATCTTGAAGCAGTTTTGTAAGGAGAAATCTCGACTGCAAACTTTCAAAACGTATCCCCGTGGTGCCTGCAAATCTCCCATTCTATTAGCAAGAGATGGATTTTTTTACGCTGGGTCTGGTCAAAACACTGATGACACTGTTGTTTGTTTCTCCTGTCGTAAAAAAAAGGTAGCTTGGAGAGAAGATGATGACATTAAGGATGTCCACCAGAATCTATGTTCCAGCTGTGCCATGGTTACGGGCACCGGTTGTGGTAACATTCCAATTATTGCCCCAAGTGTTTCTTTTGAAGAGCGAAGGGCAAGTTTTCAGGGTATCAGTGTGAAAAAATGTACCTTTCAGAAGTTGAAATTGATAACTGACAAACCCAAGAGACCTGAATATGCTGGTCTCTCAACGCGTCTTCAGACATTTGGCAAATGGCCAAATGATCATCACATTAAGAAGGATGATCTTGCAGATGCAGGCTTCTATTTTGAAGGTACTTCAAGTTTTCATGTGCAAATTTTATTAATTTCTCATCTGATTCCATCGTAATAAAACTTAAATAGCTTCATTTCAATATATTCACTTTTTTACTCTTCCAATCTTTTTGAAACTGGTCATTTCAAGGTTGAGGTAAAAAATATAACTATTCTTTGATTTTGGAAAAATATTTTATTCCCTTTATTCGCCAAAGAATCTCAAATGGTGAATGTCAGAGATAACGTCTAAGGTTAGATATGTATAAAATGATTTTCTATGACTAATCAAACTTTTAGGATATAACATCTGTGAAATTGTAACTTTCAGTTGTGTCATTTTTTCTGAAATAACATGCTAATTGCAGCAGAGTGATTGACTTTAAAATGAAAATGTTAAAGAAAATTTATAATTGTTTCAAAGCCATATATTTATATTTTGCCTGTAGGTTGTGATGAGATAAATCACAACAATAACAACAACCAACTGCAACAACAACAGCAACTACAACAACAATAATAATAATAATAAATAAACAATAATATGGGTTGTTTATAGAGTGCTCTCCCTAAAAAATACATCTCAGATAACATTTTCTGTTTTTAAAGAAGAATTTGCTTTTTGAAAATCTCCAAATACCTGCTACATTATTGATCTGAACATGATCAATCATTAAAACTTATTTTGTGAATTCTAAAATTATACCTAATTCTTTCCCTATTAGGTTGGTCATGGTGACCCAAGGGAGTCTGCAAATGCTTTTTTTCCTTTTTCAGAAAAAAAATTACTGCTTTTTTATTGAGCTTCTAGATATGCCACATATACCTAACAATCTATTTGAAAACAAGTTTTGAAATTTTGTAGGCTTTATGTATTTGACAGTGTGGCATTCTCTTTTACTATACCTAGACATACAACGTGGGTCAATATGACCTATATATAAATTAGTAGGATTTCCACATTCCTGGCTTCTATTTTCATGACATCCCTATGCAGCAGCAATCGTGCGAAAATTGCTGAGTTATCTCAGAGATATCTTAATATCTTCAATTTGTTCAATTTACATCAACTTATATAATGTAATAAGTAATATTGGGTCATTATAATCCACCTTGAAGGGATAGGAAAAAGTTGTTTTTTGGCAATAGAAATATAATGGGTTATAATTACCCACCTTGCAGGCGACTGCAGTTTAAAGGCCTTGTAGGGATAGGGTTAAGCTTCTATCTTAACATGGTAGACTTGCACTGTTGCAAGTAACATTAATCTTATTGTTCTTTAATGTTGCATGAATCTTGCTTTGTGTATGAACTTTTCTTTTTCCCTCAGAACATAAATTTGAGAGGGATTGTGTTCGCTGCTTCCATTGTGGTGGAACCTTAATAAAATGGGAACCTGGTGAAGATCCATGGGTGGAACATGCCCGACATTTTCCGACCTGTGATTTTCTTAAGATGAAGCTTGGATACGGATTCATTGAAACTGTGAAACAGATGGTTGCTGAGAAGCAAATCAAAGTTAGAGTTTTTAACAGACACCTGCATGTTAAGATTTTCAGGCCTACCATGTTCACTGCTTTTGTTAGCCAATTATCTTGATCTAAGTTGTTCGTTTATCACCCGTTACATCATTTCTTTTAAAATTTTTTAAGGTTGAAAAAAAAAGTGCTATAACTCAAGGTTTGAACATAAAAGGGTTGACTCAATTTCATGAAGAAATATAACCCTTGTGTTTCTCAGTCCATAAAGATTAGCCCATATCTTCAGATTATCAATGAGTCAAGAATTAAAAAACCAGTTGGCAAAAAGAAAATTAAAGAGGATTAAAAGCTTTGAAACCATAATTTACAAAGATCTAAATCTGAGAGGAATAAACACATCAATAGCTAGGGTTTGTTTCCTTTGGCATAAAAAATAGACAATCTTTTCTGCTTTAATTTAATTCACTTTTTAAAAATTTGCATCGGAAACAAAGTTTTTAAGGCGCATATGTGACAAAAATTATAACAGAAGAAACATGCTTTAAGAAAGATTTATACATAAAAAAATGTACAGCATGTTGAAATTAGGTTTCTCTGATAATAATTGATTTCTAATTCTTCAGGTTTTTTTTCATCTTTATTTCATTCCCCAGATTAGTTTTCAAATGGTGACAAACAGCATGGGTGTCAATCCGACAATATTTCAAATTGGTTAGACCTGATTCAATATATATATCTCTTTTAGGTACAGGTCAGGAGAGGGTACATTTCAAACACCTGGTGTATCCTCTTGGAAGGCTTTAAACATTCTGTTTATAGCTATCCATAAATTTTGAAGCCTGTGATTTATACAATATTTTCAAGCTTTCAGTTCTATATGAACTGGTTTTTATTATTTGTAAAAGCAATAAGTACAACACACTTTTAACAAATTAAGTTCATATAATACCTGCAATTGGAATAGAATTTGTCTTGGCCCTTTGATAATCAAGTTTAGAGTGAAGTTCAGCTTGTATTAAACAATATTCATCTGATTTTGTAATATTATAATAGTTCTTCTGTTCTCCTGTTACACTGAATTAGATTAAAAACAAGTGTCAAGATCTGCTTGTAAAGTAAATCTCTGCTTAGAACCAACTTAGTTGGGCAGATAAATCATCTAAGATAAACTTAAGCTTAGAAAAAGCATTGTCAAATCTCTATTCAAAATTTAAAATGATTTTATTAAAATCACTGTAAACGTTATAAAAAATATCAATAATCTTCAAACAAATAGTGTAGTCTCTCCTGACTTGTACCTACTTATATCGACATGCATTATTTTTATTTTTTTTTTTAAAGGAAGATTTGGAACAGAAAAAAAAGTCATGTTGAATTTAAATACATGAAAGAAAAGTTATACATATAGGTATGTTTTTAAAAATTGAAATATTTTCAGCATGAAATGCAACTGATTATAAATTTTCAATGAACACTGTGGTAGACTACTACATTAACTGCAAATTTCACAAGTGAAAGGTAGACAAAGAGACGTGTTATAGGAATCTTTTTAGCTTTTTTATATTTTCAGTCTGAAATTTAAATATTTGATGAGTCGTGTAGCATGAAGTTGGCTATTGAAATTAATTCATTGTAAAAAAAATGCATCCAGAGCTTTTTAACATTCTGACTTTAAAAGATAATTTTGAAGGGTAATTACACAGGCGGCCTCTTCAACTTAGTTTCATGTAGATTTAATTTATAGATGAGAGTATTTTCATTCAAGTTGAAACTTTGTTTTTCATCTAATAAAGTTAGATTCTCATCAATCTTATTTCTTTGTACATTATTCACTTATTTAATATCTTATCAGATTCAAAAGCAACATCCCTTAAGAATGATCCAGCAGTGATGGCTGTTCGTTCAGTTGGTTTTCAGGAGGAAGAAATTCTCCCGGTGGCAGAGTCTCTTAAAGAAACTGGTCAGTACATATACATGGATGCTTACAAATCTTTCAGATCAAATGACACCTGAGATGAAAATAGTTACTCGTAAGGCATATAAGGAAAAAATGTTTTACTCCAATACAATTTATATTAGCTCACTTATAATCCCCAAACTCATCCATACCTATTTCAGAGTTTCTTTGTATTGACTCTTCTACATTTTCTAAAAGCAGGAACAGTTTAAATTTTGTGTTCAATTTTTTTTTTTAATACATAGCATGAATGACAAACGACAAAGCTTGTTTTTGTCTGCAGGTTGCGTTTTAACAGCCAACAGTTTGCACTGTGCAGTTGTTGATAGACTTTCCGAACAGCCTCTGAACATTAATGTTTTGAACAGAGACAGAGCAATGGATAGCGGTAAGAGTAGGGTTATCTAAGTGCTTTCAAGTCCTAGAAAGTGGACATGTTTCTAAACATCAAACTATTCAGTTGAAGCAAAAGGGCATTTTGAAAAGTGGGGAAAAATTTGACTTTTCAAATAAGAAAGCATAGCAAGCAATGATACTATCCTAAGTGACATAACCTTAAACTCTCTTATCAAAGCATTTAAATGGGAGCCCATAGCTTTAGATTAAGGTCATATTTTTACTGCTGTACTTCTTGTTGGTACTTGGGAGCTTTGGTTATGCTTGATACACATAATCTTATCATGATATCAATTAGCCTTTCATTTTTAATTCTATTTTTTGTTATGCATCACTGTTCATCCCCAGAGACAGTCATGTTGGAAAATACCAATAAAGAACTGCGTCGGAAAACTTCATGTAAATTATGTCTGGATAAGGAGGTGGCAGCGGTCTTTTTACCATGTGGTCATCTGGTGTGCTGTACTGAATGTGCTCCGAACTTAAAAAACTGTCCCGTGTGTCAAACTCCAATTCAAAATAAAGTCCGTGCCTTCATGAATTTTGCATATTGACCAAGAGACTAGGCCACAACTAAATCCTAATAGTAATTCAGTAGATGGCCATTTTTGACTACTTTTATTGCAATTTTTTATTTCTTTTTTTTTTTAAAGTATAAGTGAAAAAGGCATGTCCATACTATTTTATAACCATCCATCTTGCAATTTTCTGTCTCTCATGTACAGAATCTAGGTACCAATATTCAAACCTGTAAGTGAGGCCTATAAAAATTGCCCGAAAATTCTGGGGAAGGGATTGGAGTTGAGCGCAGCAGACAGTAGTCAGTGTTAGGGGCTGCAAGGTCATCCCTTCCCCCCTTTCACAGAAAAAATTGAAGGATTTAGAGTAAAAATCATGCGACTTGGGGCTATTGATTACTGTGTATGGCACATTACCAAAGAACACTCTAAGGTTACCTTCAACTCGATTTAACAAAGTACAAGTGACTAAAAAATTCATAATTTACATGTAGATTATTGATTCTTTTTCTGCCAGAGCTTTTAATCTTTAGCATTCCTTTTCCGCTTTATGTCACTCACTGCCTACAATAGATACAATCAACCATGCCTAGTTTTGCAGACATCAGAACATAAAATATCCCCATCATGTCCTTCTCTTCCGATTAGGACCACTTGAATTTATTAGAAACTCAGCCAATTAGGACCTCTTACATAGCAAGCATTGATAAAATCCCATATGACATGACCTTAAAATCTCTTATCAAATGATTTTAATGTGAACCTATAGCTTTATATTGGTGGTACTTGATAGCTTTTGGTTTTGCTTGATACACATAATTGTATACCACGGCTGTTAAAATAGACCAAAAAGCGGCAACTTAGTTTGCTTCCAGGCCCAACCTCAGACGCCTGCAGTTAGTGGGCAGATCGGTGATCAATCACCTGTCAGGCAGGCTGTAACCGTGTGTGCCCGTGCATGACAGTGCACTTCCGTTTAATCTAATATTGGGAATTTTTACTTGTTTTTGCATCGCAATAAATCTGGTCTCATTGACACCAAGTAAACCAAACATATATTCATTTAAAAGCTGGAATTTTTCTGAGTACAACGCTATATTTTTTATCTCTTAACTATAACATATTTACATAGTACAGGTGAATCTTTTTACTTCTAGTAAAACAACTGAAAAAAAAGTCATAATTTTTGTAACACCTCAGTTTATTAGTAATATTTCAAAAGTGAAACAATTTTATCCCTTAAAAATTATTTCCCTATATTTAAAAGATTAATATCTGAAACTTGTGAAAGTTTCAAGTGTGAAGAGTTTTTAAGTGATTTTATATGATTTTTTAAAATAATTGCACACGCTCGGGTCTTCATGAACTACCCGTAAATAACACTCTGCATTATAGATCTACCTTAGCAGCCTCAAACCTAAACTGTTAAATATGGAGCAGCACTTAGAATGTGAACACAATGAAAAGCCCCATGAAGTTTGCACACCTTGCGGTAATAGATCGTTAACTAGGAAACAGAGGAAACAATCAAAAGTTTCTCTAACTGTGAAGACTTTATCAATGGCTCGTTACTAACTTTTGGTATGCACAATCATTTCTGGTAACCAAAAAAAAAAAGATTTTTACAATTATTATGTTATTAATATTCTGACGTAAATAAACTCAAAGCACTTAAGCGTCACAGGTTTGAGGGAAGTTATAGAAGCTTGAAAATATTACAGGCAGACAGAGCTCTTAGCACACGCCCTGCCGATTGAAAAACATAAGGCAAAGTAAACCTATGACTTACCTGTAAAGTAAGACTATGCGAATATATGTGCAATTCTACATAAGTTTCATTTTCTTCTTAGTGAGTATTTATAACTTTGTTAATAGCTAAGATCTGGTCTCTCTCATACAGCTTGAACTACGATGTTCTATCGTTATTTGGATTCATTAATTTATATCAAAACACCGAACCAGCGCTGTAAGAAGTGAACTATCATAACTCAAACCTGCATAACTTGAAAACGGAGAACTTTTCGCTAATGCCCTTTGGTGGGTGTTAAGTTCAACATCTACATGAGGTGCTGTGAAAATTTCATGCCCAAAAATTGTTTCACTATTTGAAAAATATCCCGTAAAATACATTACCACTGAAAGATTATTTCAGACTCATGTACTTGTTAAAATGCTCAATAAAAAAATTCCATCAATTAAATGAAATGAAGAGGAAAAAATATAGGTTCATATCGTTTAAATATAGATTTAACAAATTATATGATTTTTGTACTTCTACATTTCATGTATGAGCTGAAATTCCCCATTGTTTTGGTGTGAAAGTTAGACCTTATAACTAGATTTACGAGGAAAGGTGAATCCCCGTTTGGCCGGGGTGGTTGACCTCATGACCCGATCAGGTTACAGGCCACTTCACGGGTGCGACACGCAAACTAAAATGCCGCTCTTTAACAGCCGTGATACACATAGTATTATGTAGCCTTTCATTTTTAGTTCTATTTTTGTTATGCATCACTGCTCATCCCCAGAGACAGTCATTTTAGATAATATCAACAAAGAACTGTTTTTGTAAAACTTTTTGTAAATTATGTCTGGATAAGGAGGTGGCAATGGTCTTTCTACCATGTGGTCATCTGGTATACTGTACTGAATATGCTCCAAACTTAGAAGACTGTGCAGTGTGTCAAACTGAATGAGCTATTAATAGTTCTACTGGGATAACTCAATTGTGTGCATGCTAATTAATGACTATTGAAGGATTTTAGGCTTAGTCATTTATCCAATTTGAGACTAAAATACGGATGGTAGACCAAAAAAAATAAATATCACAGCATTGTACTTTGTGGTGAAAAGCCAACATGGTAGGTCCTTCATACTTCCGAGATATTGGCTTGCATTCTCTTTTTTGTTTTCAATCTCCTAAGATCAAAAAAAAAAAAAAATGCCAGTCGTGGCACTCTTTCCAGTTAGGAAAAAAAATTAACACAAAAGAGACAATTGCCGGTGATCTGACAGGTCTGCATATTAGTTACTTAAGTTTAAGTTGGTTCTTCCAGATTCTTTCACATATGTATCTTATTTGTTATCAATGAGAGCACACTTTTGTTTAGCCAATTCAGTTATTTTTTTTACATTTCATGTTTGTGTAATTTTGTTTAGTTACTGAAAGGAGAATTTGATAAAAATATTTGTTGTAAATTAGTAAAACTCATACAGCACAACCTTACAGTTGCTTAAAAATCTTATATTGTTATTGGAATGTAAGTTCATATTGTAGATCTAAATCTCTGTGGAGATCTATACTGGTTCAATCTTGAGCTCCACACGGCTGGCAGCTTGGTTCACCCCTATGGTTTTGTTTTTGATATCTTTCTGAGAGTGTGACAGCAATACAATAAAGTCAGCAATCTAAGCTGGCATTCAGTTTCCGAGTAAGTCTGCTCTTTATGTTGCTAGTAAACTTCTTTATCACCCACTCCACGACTATAAAGGAAAGTCTTAGTGGGGTCACATATCCATGTGTGACTCAGTATAGTACATGGAAACACTATGCGCTGTGTTGCGCACAAAGTGGTGATCTCCTTATATATTCTGTAGAAATGGTTGGTAGGCCTTTGGTGGAAATCTATATAGGCTCTAAGATCGTTCACGGTAAAGAGTCTCACTTTTCCCCGTTTCTCCGGGTAGGGGACCTTAGCAGGAAATTATTCTAATTTCTCTTAATACCCACAGGCGTTTCTTCGGCCGCCAATGCTGGTCCTACTTAGTTTAGCGAGGTAGTGCGGGAACTACTCTCGCTTTAGCACAACGCCAAAAGGCACGTGTACTCAAAAGGCTTCCCCGGAAAGCCAGGAGACTCGCCCTCCGGGGGCGAGCCTCCCACGTAGTCTGTTATCTCTTTGATACTGTCAAAGACCCTCTGGAATGTGATGTAGAGGAAATAACAGGTTAAATTTTCATAAAATTAGAAGTATCGGGGATACTTATTGTCTGCAGTTGCATTTTATCTTCCGACTCTCTGAACAGCCTCTGAACATTAATGTTGTGAACAGAGACAGAGCAAGGATTGAGGTGAGAGTAGGGTTATCTTAGTGTTTTCAAGTTGTAGAAACTGGACATGTTGTATTCTTTCTAGACAGTGAAAGCATAGGGGCATTTTGAAGGGGAAAGATAACTTCAAATTAGTATTCCTAGCAGAAATTGATAAATTCCTAAGTGACATAGTGACTAACCTTATGTTCTCTTATATCAGAGCTTTTAATGTGAGCCCATAGCTTTAGATAAAAGAAAAAGACTATATTTCACAACCTTATGTTTTCTTATATCAGAGCTTTTAATGTGAGCCCATAGCTTTAGATAAACAAAAAAAAAGACTATATTTCACTACTGCACTTCTTGTTGGTTCATGCACTCGGTAGCTTTTGGTTATGCTTGATACACATAGTCTTATCATATCTCATCATACAGCCTTAGATTTTTAATTTTTTTTTATGCATTACTGCTTATCTACAGACATAGTCATTTTGGAAAATTTCAATACAGAAAACTTAA
The DNA here is from genome assembly GCA_033675545.1 of Elysia crispata. Classification (NCBI taxonomy): domain Eukaryota; kingdom Metazoa; phylum Mollusca; class Gastropoda; family Plakobranchidae; genus Elysia; species Elysia crispata. The sequence continues at coordinate 277,117 of JAWDGP010001275.1, read as the reverse complement.
TTAAAAAATTTATTTTGATAAGAAGGTTGCAGTTGTCACTTTACCATGCGGACGTCTGGTTTACTGCAGTGAATATGCACTACTCATATAAGACTGATGTAAAGAATCTAGATGCCAATATTTATGAAAAAAATTTTAGTGGGTTCTCCCATCTCTTTTGCTTTTGACGAACACACTTTTTTTTAACCAATTCAGTTATTTTTTACCTACTGGATGACTGAAATGACATATTTTTTTTGTGTTAGTTCAAGAGGAATTGTTATAAATATATTTTGTAAATGTATATATATATATATATATGTAAAGCTCATAGAGCACAATCTCATCGTTGTATAAAAATTATGCACTAATATCGTTTTTTGGTTCATTTTCAATTTAATTTTTTAAATCTAAATCTCTGTTAAGATCGAGACTATCGTTTTGTGGGTCCGGTGTGTAGTTGAAATCACTCACTCTGTTGTCCTCTGTGTCGAGACTATCGTTTTGTGGGTCCGATGTGTACTTGAAATCACTCGCTCTGTTGTCCTCTGTGTCGAAACTATCGTTTTGTGGGTCCGGTGTGTAGTTGAAATCACTCACTCTGTTGTCCTCTGTGTCGAGACTATGGTTTTGTGGGTCCGGTGTGTACTTGAAATCACTCACTCTGTTGTCCTCTGTGTCGAGACTATCGTTTTGTGGGTCCGGTGTGTACTTGAAATTACTCACTCTGTTGTCCTCTGTGTCGAGACTATCGTTTTGTGGGTCCGGTGTATACTTGAAATCACTCACTCTGTTGTCCTCTGTGTCGAGACTATGGTTTTGTGGGTCCGGTGTGTACTTGAAATCACTCACTCTGTTGTCCTCTGTGTTGCCTGAGCCATCGGTTATCTGCTTAAATATTCTGTAGAATGTGGATGATTTTTGGTCGGAATCTAGGCCTCAAAGATCTTCCCCTGTAAAGGCTGTTTGATATTGTCAAAGGCTCAGTGGAACTTGCTGTATAGGAAATAGCAGATTAAAATCTTTCAGTGGACATTTTCACAGTCTTGCTGATCACAAAACAACTTTCTAATAATGGGCACTTTTATCTGCTTCAACTCTACCTGTTCTTCTCAAAAGGTTCTCTTGATCGCTTGCCTCAAATGCTGAAGAAAAAAGAGACTTCTTAATACCACAACAGACAGCAAGTTGATTCCTCGGACGATGCCCTGCTTGAGGAGCTTCACTATTAGGCCTAGTCTCTCCATGTGTCTTTTAGCTTCCACCCATGCTTTATTTAATACCTGAAGAAGCGCCTTTGCCCTTGTTCTAGTGGCTGCTTTTTGCCCTACCTATTGTGATTTGATCCTTCTCTGACGCTCTGTTGCGTTTGGTTTTTCATGTGGCTCATTTCTTGAGGGGAGAAACACCTCCATTTCATCTCTGTATTCAAAGCCCAAATCTTGAATGTTGTTTTCCTGCTTCGAGTCTGTTCTTTTTAATGTTTAATCGGTTCTAAAATGCTGTATCTGTCTCTTGCATCGGTCTTTCTTTATTTACTTTTCTGGAAGGCCATATTCTATTTCCGTCACATTTTGGTGTGTTAGGGTTTTAGTAAATTAATTATGGCTTGTTCAAATTATGAAAAAATGTTCAAATTTTAAATGAAATGTTCCACATGTTTTATTATATGTATCAAGAGAAGCCGTATGGGCTTTCATCCAAAAGCCTCTAGGTTTTTTCTTTCATTCCCCCAATTTACGCATCGAAATCAATATTGTCATGCTATATTCTTGTCAATGCTTACTTCAATGAACTTTTTTAATCATCAAGCAATTGTACATACTGCTGGTTTATTTTTTTTTTTCATGCTGTTGGCATTTAAGGTTGATTTAAATTTCTAACTCTGTCCCTAAAGAGGTGCAAGACAAGACTCCATGCATTCCCTATCCAAATTGCGCTGTTGGTGATTCAGTTTTGATATATTTGAAGTAGAATGTGGCCGTAGTGATCAGTGAGTTAATTGGCTACCATCTCATGAAACTTTGACCTCTGACCTCCCCATCGGTACTGATATTACCTCAGACTGTGTAAACATGCACAGCATCACACTGTTTTTCCTGAGCCCATGGTAGCTGAACGCGTGTGCCTCATTTCACCGATCCCAAGTATGTTCAGTATGTATTTTGAGTTTCAAACATTGTTCACTAATTATTCAAAGCTCCCACTCTCACCTCTTGTTAAGACTTGACTAAGGACATTTTCAGAATAAATGCTTCCTTTCAGCTTTCAGCTCTATTGGGAGAAAAAAGTGCAATGTATTAGTAACTTTGCATCCCCGCTGAGCTTGTCATCCACAATTTCATGTATGTTGGAACTTATTAGCGTTTCTAATTCTGTGCGGTACCTTTTATGCTGTAGATTGCTAACCAAGCAAACTTCTCCAAATTATTATTGCTGATTTTAGAACAGATCATCAATTTTGTGTTTGTATCCTCTATGAAATGTCCAATTATCCTTTGAAAAAAAATAACATGAAAACTTCATTGAACCAATTGCTATGATTCAGCTATACACCGCTCGGTCTACATCAAGCATCATTTTAATGGACAAGATGTTGATTTTTATTTCATTGATTGTATTAGGACTTGTATTTTTTAAGTTCACAATATCTAATCCTCACCTGTTTCATCACTGTGATAAAAATCTGATTTTGAAATGTCAAAATATGCTCAAGACAAATTTAAATGTTAAAAATGCTTGAAAATAAATCTTTATGAGTCAAAATCCAAAGATACTAAGAGTTGTTTTGAATCAATGAACTTATTAGAATAAAATCTTGGGTTGAAAGAATTATTTTTTAAATACTAGTCCGTTATTTTGAATTCTTTAGAATAAAATATAAACTTCTATTGACCAGAAAAGATGATAATAAAAATTTGGTCAGCACTGAAACGGCTGCTAGTTCTTGTCAGTGCTCAGTGATTCATCCAGTCAGTATTAGTAATCTCCCCTTCTCCCTCAGTTCAAGAAGCATTCACATACTGAATCCAGGCATCTCCGTGATCACTTCTTCCTTTTCTAGGTACATGTACATGTACCAGATTTGTTGCAAACATCGAATCGACGACAATTTGGCACCAGTCTTCATGTCTATCTGCCATTCTCCTACAGTCTGTCTTACTCATTATGTCCTGTTCTTCAGTCTTCATGTCTTTCTGCCATTCTCCTACAGTCTGTCTTACTCATTATGTCCTGTTCTTCAGTCTTCATGTCTTTCTGCCATTCTCCTACAGCCTGTCTTACTCATTATGTCCTGTTCTTCAGTCTTCATGCCATTCTCCTACAGTCTGTCTTACTCAATATGTCCTGTTCTTCAGTCTTCATGTCTTTCTGCCATTCTCCTACAGCCTGTCTTACTCATTATGTCCTGTTCTTCAGTCTTCATGTCTATCTGCCATTCTCCTACAGTCTGTCTTACTCATTATGTCCTGTTCTTCAGTCTTCATGTCTATCTGCCATTCTCCTACAGCCGGTCTTACTCATTATGTCCTGTTCTTCAGTCTTCATGTCTATCTGCCATTCTCCTACAGTCTGTCTTACTCATTATGTCCTGTTCTTCAGTCTTCATGTCTATCTGCCATTCTCCTACAGTCTGTCTTACTCATTATGTCCTGTTCTTCAGTCTTCATGTCTTTCTGCCATTCTCCTACAGTCTGTCTTACTCATTATGTCCTGTTCTTCAGTCTTCATGTCTATCTGCCATTCTCCTACAGTCTGTCTTACTCATTATGTCCTGTTCTTCAGGCTTTGGATACGTGTGACCCTTTGTCTGCCAAAGTCTCTCTTGCCACTGTTTTCCTCTTATAATCTCTCACTAACTTGACCCTGTATACAAGTACCTTTCTCTTTGAGATCAAATATTCACTCATCTAAAGAAATGTATTACATGATATGACTAACTTGCCCTTGTTATTTATAACAAAGAGCACATGAGAATTCCGTGTCAGTTACATGTACTTATCATGTGATGATCAGTGGTTCAAATCTTGTCTCAAAGCCTCAGTTAGGTTAGATACATGTCTCACTAAATTAGTAGCTTGAGGGTTACAGTAATAATGGCTTGTGAATGAGGTTAAGTTCATGATTTTTTACAAATATTCATGGGATCCGGGATGGATGGAGATATGGAGGGAGAGAGAAAGAGAGGGAAGGAGGGAGAGAGAGACAGAGAGAGGGAGGGAAGGGGAAATGAGAGAGAGAGAGAGTAAAGTAAAAAGAGAACTGAATGTTTAAAACAAAAACATTTCAGGCAACTTAAAAAAAGGGAACCCCCAGGAAATGAAGTCAGTTTTAACCGACATTTAGTCAACTTAGCTATATCTTCGTCACAGTTTACAAAGCTCAAATATTGATAGAAGTTAACTTCATGGATAATATGAATAGAAGTTGTGGTCTTTATAAGTAATTTTTAAATCTTGTCATATCAGTCAGGAAAAGAATTTCAAGTTCATGTTCAGATTTCAATTGCTTTCGTAAAGACACACACACACACATATATATATATAGATATATAGATATAGATATATATAGATATTCCATTAATATGTATGAAAAATTTACCTTTCTTATTTTAAACTGTCCTGGATCTTGAAATGTGGCTCTGATAATTTGAAGCTCATAATGATGCTGCTAGTGTTACCCATAAATCACCATATCTGACAACACCACAGTGTATCAAGCAAAACACCCTCTAGAAATAGATTCAGAGGTTTATTCAGTACATGAACTTTGTTATTTCTGGAAAAAATCAAAATGCCTTAATGCATTGACACATTTTGTAGTCTCCTCCAAAAAAAGAACAAACCAAAAACTGAAATTTGTTCTCATGAAATTGTAAAATATGTATTTGTAAAATTATCTTCATCAAACAGAAACAAGACTCATCGCTATATATAAAATTGATTAGTATTTTGATCAAAAAGGACATACATTATGACTTTTGGTGTACTTTTATTACAATATTTGAAATCTCAACAAGTACTTTAGGTAAAAAAAAAATAATCAAAATATAATTATAAAAATCGAGCATACTTAGATCCTTTGCACCATACTAGAATATCACTGGAATGACATTCCTCTGCTTCTTGAAAGTTTGAGAAAGCAATAAATAGGGTCAATTATACTAGTTTTTGCAAAGATCTGAAATCATAAGGATTTTCCCAAAAAGTTATCACTAACCTGAGAAGTGTACATGCTGAAGTCCTCAATGCTTTGAAATACATAAAGGCAACAAAATTGAGTGAACAAGTTCAAATTAGAAGTATGCAAGTAAAGGCTCCCCTGCACAGCGACTGCGCAAGATTTCTTGTGCCAAGCACTGCCTACTATTTGCTGGTACTGTTTTTATTTGAGCATTAACTTGTAAAATGGTAAGAACTGAGTAGCCGCATTGAAGTTGGATTTTTGTAAAAATCAGAGAATCATGCTGTGAGTATATGAATTAATATGTCTCAATCACACCAATAATCATTCAATCCGTATTGTGACATTTTTTTATTCAATATTCATTGGACAAGTAAATAAGGAATAACAAATATTGCAGCTTTTTGATACAGTTTTTTCATTTCCAGACACAGAAAACAACCAAATGTATAAATGTTTCTTTACATTTTCACACAAAGAAATATGATAATAAGAAATCAGGCCAATAGTTTAACACACAAAAGTTAACAATAACAGTATAACAGTGTATTGCACCAATACATAGTCCCATATCAAGTCAAGATCGAGCTGCTGTATAGCCTCCAGCGCGACCAGAAGCAGGCATGTATGCTGCTGTGATGTGGGTCATGACCACAAGGGCGGAGGCACTGATACATGCTGCACTAACGTACCACATTGTCCAGTGCAGGTTGCTCTGGGCCCAGCCCGAGTAGAGAGACAGTAAGAAGGTGACTGTGATCAAGAGGAAGTTTAGCAGACCAGCTAAAGCATGGTACAGTTTTAGGTCCACCAGTCGAATCTGATGATGGTAGGTCAAAAACATATGAGATTGACTGATTAAAAAAAAATCAATTTTAGACAAATGCAAATGAACAAAAAAGCCATTGAATAACAGTTAGATTTAGAATGAATCCAAATCAAATGTGTCAATCGATAGGAAAAATTAAAACAGTGGTACTATAAAATGTGATAGACACCTTTATATAACTATCAAAACTATATTATTGAAACCAGACCTATTTAATCTTTAGTTTTTCAAAAGAATCAAAAATTTATATTTCATAATTATGAGGATTGTGATTATTATTTTCATCTTTTCCCTGCACTGCAAAGGCCATATAAGTCAGAAAGTCACATGTACGTCAATATAGAATACTAGTATCAATATGAAAGCATGCATAAGAATGAGAGCAATCTGTATATAATACTTTATTGAAACTAAAAAAAAAAACCAACAAAAAAATACCGCACTAATAACATTTTATTGTATAGTATTCATTGATTTTAGAGATTCATTACAACCTTAGGATTGCAGAGAGTTATTTCAGCTGATGAGAAACATCTCATGCAAAGCAGAAGGACTGAAGTGAATGAAGAAAAATTTAAGACGTACCACCTAAATCAAAACAACTTCTGAAGTTCTAACTGAGTTTTATTATAAATGCAGGTACATAAAAAGAGGCACAATAATTTAAAAAAAAATTACTCTATGAATCTTGAACTCTTGAACCTGTCCTTACTGTAATAATACACCTCTTAAGCTAAAGTATCTTCTATCTTATAATTAATAGGGATATATAATTTTACACTAATTTATAAAATTTGATTTATAACTCCTTGCAAAGGACTTAAATTCTATAAAAACAAATTATTTTATACTTAATTTAAATTAATTATAATCCATAATAAATGTTCTTTTAATTATGTCACAAACATATATATATAGATTTATGTGACAAAATAAAAACCCAACAATATTTTAGATTTTTAATTTTTATTCTAATGAATTCCCCCCTTCTACATAATACAAAACAAAACAATAATCTTAATAAACTAAATAAACATATCTATAAAGCAAAATTATAAATTAAACCTACGCTATTAATTCTTATATATATTCTATCTTATCAATTACATTTTTCTTTTTCTTTTCTTGTATTCCACGTCTTGCTTCCAACAACCAGATCTTTGTTCACACACCAGTTCTTGTTCGTTCACACACACCAGTTCTTGTTTGTCAACACACACCAGTTCTTGTTTTAATAGTCCCTTTTTCTTGACTTTTCTTTCATTTACAACAAAATTGTCTTTTTCAGAATATAATATTTTTTTTTCTTATGTATATATATATATATATAATTTTTTTTTTTTCAACTCAGTTCATGAGGCCGTTTCCTTTTTTTACTTCTTAGCATAAGTATAAATTTTTTTTGCTTGTCACTTAGGACACAATTTCTTTTTTTCATTTATGAAGCAATAAATTGCCTTTTCCTTTTTGCTAATAATAATTTCACATATTGAAGATAAGGAGATTTGTTTAAATTTTATTTTTAATATGTGTTTCTTTTGTTTTTGTTTTTTTTTTGTTCGGGTGCTAATTTTTAGTATAATTTTTCCTCTCCCGATTTTATCTCTACAGATGTACAGTCTCCTGTCTTTCTTCTTTAAACCAAAAATGCCAAGTGAAAGAGAGCAAGCTCCAGCGCTGCTTGCTTTTTTAAGGCTAAGGCTAAGGCACATACATTCTCGCTTTTCATTCCCCCACTGCTTATGAACTTCACTCACACTTACCTTGATATAAGAACCAATATATCTATAGTATTTCACAAGAGATCCTCCGACACACTGAGCACCAGCAATACACAATGTAGTCAGCCCAAAAAGTCCATGCCAAGTGGTAAAATGAGGTTTCCCACCCAATTTCTTGTTGTAATAAATTGCCAGGAAGCCTATAAAAATAAAAACATTACATGTACTTATAATGTTTCTTCGAAGACCCTTCAATAAAAACTAAAGATAACACAGAGCAGATTCATCTTTGATGAAAGCCTTTGACAAAACCAAACGACGTTATATCAAGTGTATTGTATACATTGCATAAGTGCTCTATTTAATCTGCATATTAAAATGAAATACATGAGGTGAAAAATATATGCTATTTATTAATTTTCAACTTTTTAATACTAATACTAATAGTACTAGTTTCATCTGAACATGGAATTGTAAGTATAAGTTACAATATGTGGAAAAGGATTATTGGCAAAGATACAACAACACAGATTAAGCAACTATGAACTGTTGTGAAGAGACATATCAAACCTCTACTGAATTATTACATTGGTCTGTTAGTTTTGCATCTCCTAAGTTGCCTAGGGAATCATGTTTTATATCAATGAGAAATTCAGGAATAATATTTTATATCCATGAGAAATAATTTTAGAAACATTAAAAAAATGAGGTATGAATATTTCATACAAATGGGTCGCAACCCACAATGTTCCATGCCCTGGAGATCATTGGTTTCAGTCAGACTCATATCAAAATATTGCCAAAATCATATTAAAAAAAAAAAGGAAACAGTGAATCAGATAATAATAATAATAATAATAATAATAATAATAATAATAATAATAATAATAATAATAATAATAATAATAATAATAATAATGATAATAAAGAAATTACTGTTTTTAAATCCTCCTGTAAAGGGAAAAAAATTAAATAAACTGATTGATACACAAAAAAGCGATCTCTTCTACATTTTTTTTTCTGTCGTACCTAAAGTAGAGGAAAAACAGATTAATCCATAAAGTAGGGGAAAAAATAATTGACGACGCCTTCATCTGCATATTAATGAATATAAAAACTAAAAGGTTAGATTGTATATGAATCCATATCACAAGAGAGGTACTTAACCTAAACAATTGCTGCTGCTTATAAAAGAGTTTTGAAAATACCCACCCAGGGAGACTGCACACATTCCTAAACCCATGAGAATAGCATGGATCCAAGCTTTATCTGGTCGAGACCAAGTGGGTATGAGAGACGAATTCCTAGAGAAGAGTATGATCCCCTCTGACATCAGCAAGGAAAACTGCGGAGATTAATTTTGAGAATAAAAAATTTAACATTAAGAATTTAAGTTCACAATAAAATCAGCATAAGTTAATACAGTCATCCCACAAACACAAAACATTCTGAATAGAGAAAATTTTAAAATGATCTAACCATTTCACTGCAAAACATCTTGATGACATTTCAGCCTTTGAAATAAATATACAAATGATTAATGAGGCTTGGAATATTAAAAAAAAAGTAAGAGCCCCACCCAACATTTTACTTTCATTCCCTGAAAATTTTAATTTCTAGCTAAAAAAAAATGGATTTACTTTATGACATGCTTCTAAGTGGATAATTTAAAAAGGGTGAAAAAAGTAGGTTTTACAGGTTCATCCCAAATGCCTGGATTTATAAAATTTCCACAAATTAAATAGATAGCTTTCTGTTCATGTTGCTAAGAAAATCTCAGGGCACCCCCCCCCCAAAAAAAAAAAAAAACCCAAACAAAATAGATAAATTCCTTCAAGTCAGAGAGGGCAGGCAGGTCTAATAAACATGGCAAATTCAAGCTATGTCAATGCATGAGAGGAGAACTAAAAGTTGTGCCAATTTTGAGATATGTCTGCGTCTCAATTTTTCATCCTTTTATAAAATACTTTTTTTTAAGGACTCATATAAACATGGGAAAAGTGACCCTCTGATAGATTCTTGAAAATTTACATAGAACATTTATAAACCCTTGGATGGAATGTGAAAATGCATATCTTGTTGAAAATATTATTATCTTTTTTTATTAAATAAAAAATAGCAGAAGCTAGATTCTCATTATTTTATGAAATTTATCACTCAAGGATCATAGGAGATATGTATTATTTTAATACTAAAATAAATACCTAAATGAGGACTAGTCTAATGTACCCAAAATATGAATGAAGATTCAATAAGAACAGCCCATAGAACTAGGTATTTAATGACAATCATAAATAATTTTATTGCCGCAATGAAATTTACAATACATTGCATAATTATTGTATAATTATGGTTGAATATGACAGTATTATTAAGTAATGGAATACTTTTTCTTTGATGAAGAACACAATAGATGATGAAATTTATATAATATAAAACTCTTACTCCAATGGCCATTAATGTTGGGTGCCATGAAAAAAGACCTGAGGAAAAAAATTTTTTTAAATGTTAGGAACAAATCAAAGTTGTGCTGAAACATACTGTCATAGATTTGTTCCACTCATGCTCAAGATTGGGTTTGATTTTTTTTTTGTTGAAAACTCTGTCAAAGTGTACTTCACAAGGATCTAACTGTGAAACATGCTGCAAGCAATATCTTCTCAGTGAGCTAAAGGACGACTAGGGTTTACCACATTACACTACTGATCTACAACTGTATCTCCAACTCAAATAGAATTTCATTACAAACCATCCATGTTTATAAAACTTGTAAAATTTTTTATTGATATTCATAAACTTATAAATGTATTATTGAACATTTGGCTAAACATGGACTTTGGGTTGTAAAACATAAATTATATGCTATGTCTTTTTGTGAGAAGCAGAGGTATTTATAACCAGTTTAAATTAAAAAAAAAAATACGAAAGTTAACGTAAATAGCTGAAAATACTATAAATATGTATTGAATAAAAAGACAAACATTGCAAGTGTAAATCTGTCTCACTTCTTCTATAAATTTATAATTATAATTTGATATATTTTTAATGTTTTTGACCCAGTTGAAAATGTATCCACAATATAAACCAGAACCATTAAAATTTTAACTGATAGTTTCACAAAGTGAAACATAAGTTGAAGTTCCCACAATTATCTATGAAAGTAAGACAACTTAATTATTTCGCAGGATTAATTTACCATATAAAGAGGCATAATATCAATCTGTAATGAGCAACTCACTTGAGCCTGGCACAGCAGCAACAATTATGATCAGTGGAAAGACAATGGCAGATATGTGTGCTACCATTATGATCAAATCAAGATCCAATTTTTATATATAAAAAAAATTAAAATAAAAAAAAATTACAGGTCTTGAGAAGAGTAAATATCTCAAGATCTACGAAGTATTTTCTTGATTAAATAGTAAAGGCCTATGAGAAATTAAAGTTTTTTTTTTTAACTGTCAGCAGTGGTGGTCTGAAGACCAGATTAGGGTCCTGCCTGCACTAAGCTTTGATAATTTCGGCTGTCTTAATAATATGATCTAGAGGTCTATTGTACAAGATATTTCTTTGCATTAGCAATCAAAACCTAGAAAAATATATAGATCTGGATCTAGATCTAGATTTTAATGATTGGAATCTACTGGTATTAATTTCAGTATAAAATCAAAGAACTTGTATTAAAAATAGATCTGGGTCCGTCCTGATCTTTGATAATTTCCATTCGCACAATCATAAGCTGTTTACATGCAGCACAGTGATGTTGTTGAAGATTAATAGGGAAGCAGCTAAACGGCACTGACTTTGTGTTATTTTTGTCGACCGCACTTCTGCTAGTTCAGAAAGAACTGCAGCAAAATGAAAATTAATGTCAACAACACCTTCAGTAGAAGAATCTATTGTAGGTTTTCTTTGGCTCCTACAATCGAGATTCTTTACAGAATCAGAGTAACAGATGATTTTAGCCTAGACAGGTTTAAACTCCAAACATCTCAAATAGATGATATGCATATTCATATATCTAAGCAGAAGTTGTAATTTCATGATATTGAAATATCTATTTAACTTTAAAATTTTCAATTGTCCAATCTATTAATTTTTCTAGATCAGCAATCTAGACATTGGGCATATTGAAATTCAATTCTATTCCAAAAAGGTCCGTTTTCGATCAATCTATTTAGCCCGGCCCATGACCTAGTTCTTGAGACTATACAAGCAAAATCACATATCTCAGAATGAAAGCTAGAGATTAAGGCGGGAATGTATGTCTGTATAGTGGGGCTCGTTATTACAGAGATCTAGATTTAAATCAATCTCACATTTAGAGTAGAGAGATAGAAAAAAATGTCTCGTTCGAAAAAGAGAAGAAAAGAAAACAGCAACAAAAAGAGTTACAGTCCAGATGCATGACATGTACACTCATCACATTGTCGACTACATTCACCTCCACAATCACCCGCACAACAAGCTGAACGGAAAGCACGGTTTGGTAATGAGACTGACGAAGCTTACAAAGTGAAACGTGTATGTGTTGAATTGATAAAAGTTATTTTATTTCTTTTTTGTCCCTTAGTTATAAAGTTATGTGCCCATTTCCTTTAAGACCTTGGAGAGAGAGAGAGAGAGAGAGAGAGAGAGAGAGAGAGAGAGAGAGAGAGAGAGAGAGAGAAAATGGGGGAGGGAGAGGAATCAATCACACCATTGTTGTAAAGGTTTCTGTGATTATTTAATTATAACTTTGTCTTCTAAATCAGTCGCATCGCTTCCAATTGATGCCTTAAATTAAGTAAGTATATCTAAAAAGAAAAAAATTAACGGAAATAGATAAAATACTTTCCGCGTAGTTGAGAACCGTTTCGAACGCTTGACACAATGAGAAATATTTTTTGCGAAAAAAACATAATCGTCTCAACTCTACGGGCAGCGCAAGAATGTGTCACCACAATGGAGGTACAAAAATTATAGCTCCATTGACACCACACAGGCTGCAGCTCAGGTTAATCCTTATTTTGTGACCTAGAGTTCATATAGGACGGTCCAATCAGATCGGAGCACTCGGATCATCTAAAGGACTGCAAGGTCCAATAACAGCACCCTAACTTAATTCCATTTCGCATCTTCACTGGTGAAGAACTATCAAACATGGCTGGAACAAAAGTATTGTTGACACTGGCTGTGTATTGACGGTTCTGTGAGAAGAGATCTAGATTATAGGTAAATTGGGAAGAAAGATACAGGTATACAAATCCTAGGATTGGTAATACCGCAGTTTTATGGTCCAGATTGGATGTAAACAAATCACGCCACAAATGGCCATATTTTTATTAAAAAATAGTCAACACAAGTTCAAGACAATATCTTGCATAGAAATGCCTATCTAATGAAGAAGTTGTCCTTAGATTTTTGCAATATAATAATTTCATTAGATCAATGCCTTCATTTTAATGTATAGTGAAAATCTGGCCAGTTTATTGTATCGACCATGGCCACACTGTCAATATAGAACTGGGACAGCAACACTGCAGTATTACCCTAGGTTTTACATGAAACTTGTTTGCAAGCCAGAAATACAAGATTCATAATTCTTGATTTAACATGTAGTTTCTTTCACCTTAAATCTAAAAATGATTCTTGACATTTTGGCTACAATATAGAGAGTAAATGGAGAGAAGTCCAACCACCATCACTCCAGTCCCACAGCCTTTGGCAATTAAATTGAGTATCTAGATCTATATCACTTTAAAGATTAAATTCACTCATACTTTAGAATATAGATCTGTAGTACACGAGATCTGGATAATTGGTAAATTTGCAGATATCGGCCTAACTCACGTTAGGCTTCACATTTGAATTTTTCCTGAGGAAATCAAAACTTGTAGTTGAATGTTATTTTAGACAAACATAAAAATGCTTATAAATATCTTATAATATATTTGCGATGAATAGAACCTTCATATTCATGTTCAGCATATCAAATTCATTAATAAAAATTTAGGGTGAGTTGGGCCGATAACTTCAATAATACCAGATAATCTAAGATTGGTAAAGGAAAACATGAGCAAATAAGATGAAATTAAATTATTAGTTATTTCTTTTTTGGCGGACAACAGCCTTTGGCAAAAAAATTAAGTTTCTAGATCTAAACCACTTAAACGATTAAATTCACTCATACTCTTGAATATCTAGATCTATAGTACATAAGATCTAAATAATCTAGGACTAGTAAAGGAAAGCATGAATAGATAGTATCAAAGTACCTAACAATTGAATTTTTTGCCTTTAATGCAGGCTTCATCAGATTGTATATTTGTTCTCTAATTTGCATTCATTGTATTTTTATGAAGACCATGTATAATACTGTATAGGTTTGACTTGAGAAATTTGGTAATATGAGCTTTTAGGATCGACCATCTCTCCTCACTTGCTCCCATGTAATTGAAAGAAATAATAAAATGCAAAGAATAAGAGAGCATGAATAAGTTTATAAAATAATGTAAAATCAATGTTAAAATGAACCTTTGGCACTTTTTTGTTTGTTACCCCAGGCTAGTTCATCTTAGTCTGGCATTTTATAATCAAACTTTTAAGATAAGATAAGATATACTATTAAGTTTTATTGTCCTTCATAGCCACATTGTGGTGGTTTTACATGCAGCACGAGATTAGAGTACATAAACAGAACAAAATCTTATATAGGGTGATAATGACAGACCTTTAAATAACATGTATGGTGGAAAAATAGGTAACCAAAAATTAAACATTTTATTATAGAAGTTTGACTGCACTAGGCAAAAAAGAATTTCGGTACAGCTCAAGTCTACATTTTATAACCAGGGGTTTACCAGAGCATTCAGAGAAACCGGCTAGGCTGCTGAGAGGGTGCGTATTATCTTTTAGAATAGAGATGATTTTACTCTGACATTTGCATTTTTAGTTAAATTTAGAATCCTGTTGGGCCTAATAATAGCTAAAATACTGGTACATATAATTATTTATTTGAAATGTTTCGTTGTGATATAAATCTGAATTCATTAATGCTTCAACTGATTCAAAATAAGTAGTCGATGCCAAGATCTATGGCAGATTAAGGAAAAAGAGGGTAAAAAAGAAGAAAAGTGTTGAAATTTTTATAAAGCACTTTATATATGATAATCAAATGTAAATAAAATTTAAAAAAAGAACAGAAGCAACAATGTACATTTAATATTGCCATCAATCCATTCTTCTCCCAGTCTCACCTCTTTCTTACCCTTTTTAAACTAAAGCCTCACAGAGAAACATCAGTTATAAATACTAGAGGATCTTATCAAGCAGTCAAATGTCACTTTAAATCTATGGATTTAGTTTCAAATACAGCTCTACATTAGATTTTTTTTTTTTTCAATTATTTCTTTTGAAAATGGTATGGTGTTATTTTTTTTTTTTTTGTTCTACCATTCATTTTTTTTCTTTTCTTTTCTTGGACTGATTCTGCCTTCATTTATTTTCATTGTCAATTGGAGCAATCAGAAGCAGTCGGCACAGAGAATTGGGTTGCATTGATTTTTTAAATAAACCTCATGACTGATTCAGAAATTCTTTACTCATACTGAAAAAAAATTAAGTTATATGATGCATAAATTACATTTAGATAACCGTAGTTAATGAAAATGCCCTCACATCAGGTGAGATTCTTTATCTGCAAGAGCAGCTTGGGGCGAACCTTTAGGCTTTTATAAATAATCTTTTTAATTTCAGAAAAGAAAACACAATCACAAAATGGATGAAGAGAACGATGTGGATGGTGAAACTCTCTACTGCATTTGTCGCTCAGCTGATAGTGAGCGCTTCATGATGTGAGTCATCAACTTATGTTGTAGTAGTTGGGGCTTGATGAAGAAACATGTCTCTGTGGTAGAAGTCCTTTTCTCATGGGATTTATCATCTTTTTGGGTCACCAATGAGAGCTGATCGTAAATTTATAATAACCATCTCCTTGTAACAAGCATCATTATTAATCAGAAAATATAAATGTAGGAAATCAAGAAGAATTGAGTGTTGATGTTAATTTTTCCACAGCTTAGTTTTTGGTAAATTTGCGGATATTGGCCCGACTCAGCAAAGGCTTTAAAATTGTATTCTTCTAGATGAATTAGATATGGTAAACAAAATATGTAGGTTTTATTGGTTGCAAATAAATGCTTTTCAAGATGTAAGAATTTTTGTGTTTGCACTAAAATGGCATTAAACCAAGTCTTACCTTATCCAAATCTGTGTCTTCACTTTCGGAATTGGAAAGTAGTTACCTCCAGTTCCGTAATTCTGTGCTGGGTAGAGGCTTGCTGGCCAGGTCAAGAATAAGTGGAGCAGGCAGGTTTGAGGTTATGAATAAATAGCGAGCAAGGTACTAGTATAAATAATTAACTCTGATTCCAGGCCGCTTACGAAATCATAATATCTAAAATCACATTAATACACTATTAACACTCGGAAATGGAAACGAAATATAGAATAGAATAATCCAAGTGAGTAAAAACACGTCTGCGATCTTAACTTTAGTCAAGCAAAACTAATTAGTATGCAAAAAGGTGCAAATTAGTATACAGAACTGGGAAAACATAAGGAAATAGTGCAACACAAAAACATTTATATCTTTAAAAGTATTTATTTGCGACGAGTAAAACCTTCATATTGGTTTTTAGTGTATTAAATTCGTTAACAAAAATACAATGTTAAAACTTAAAGTGAGTTGGTCCTTTAACTGCAAACTTACCTAGTTTTTAAGAATACAAGGAGTTCATAAAGTCTTTTTTCCATTATCACAAGAGATTCTGACAGCAACATGTGAACAAATGATAACACATAACACACCTTTCTGAACTAACAAGAGTGCCCTAGCACCTTTTGTTTATCATGACCCTGTAAAGGCCAGAGAACATTTGCCATTAATATAATTTTAAAATCAATTGCTTTTGACCTGACACAACATGTAAGATTTGTTAAAAAAGAAAACACTTTCATGCAATCAATACTGTTGGGACATTATATGATAATGATTGACAGATCAAAGCAGTTTCTCGTCTAAACTCATAGATTTTAAATATTCACTTTGCATTATTATATGCATAGCTTTGAATCTAAGCTCATTGTAAACTTTACTCTGCTTCCTAGTGGCTGCGATCACTGTGAGGAGTGGTACCATGGAGATTGTATTGGCATAACGACGGAAGATGCACGGCAAATCAAGAGATACTACTGTGATGCATGCATAGGTCAGGGAAAGATGGAAGCCTTAATTTGTTCAGAAACTTTTTACATCTCAAAAATAAGAAGCATATCTTTTGGTTTAATTGACAATTTAGCTCTTGCATATTCTCTTTTGTAAAATATTTTGGTATAACCCTCTTTAGCATTATGCTTTATAAATGATTTGTGGGCTTGATTTAAAGTTCAAATTGCATGATCAAGCATACACAGACTAAAGTTTAGGCATAGTTCATCTTCAAATTATTTGTTGTTGGCCTCAAAGAAAATCAAAAGCAAAGACATTCTTTCAGTACAAGTATAATTCTTTTATCTCAAATTGATTATCATAGACCTATGATTTTTTTTTATTATTTATTCATAGCCAGAAACAAGAACTTGGAGATTCAATACAAGACGAAGAAGAAGGATAGACGCACAAGTGAATCTAGTGAATATGAAAAGCTTGACAAGAACCAGAAGGAATATCGGAATAAGTTGCGTGAAAAAATGGTATGTATGAATACGAATATATACTCAATAATTTATATACATGAAAGGGCTCCTGACAAATGGGCCAATTTTGAAAAGCTTGGAAAAGGGACTAATTTTTGTATTTTTTTCTTCCTATAATTAGGTTAACTACCTCCATTATAGACCTGGTCTGATAAAACAAGATTTTTTTGTCTGATAAATCCACAAAGATGAACTGCTTTACTTCTATATAAAAAATTAAAGTAAAGAAAATAGATGTAGTGCAGTTTGTCATGGAACCCTTTGTATGTATATGATTGTACTCATATCCAAAAAAGTTTTTTCATCTTCCTTCATTACAGCTTTCTCAGGGGTCTCTTAGAGTGCATATGATTAAAATTCTTTTTGAATACAGATCAGTATTTTCTAACGCAGTCATGTGCACAAAACAAATCATCATATGGAAGTATTTTAAACTTCAACTTCAAATTAAAATCAGTGAGCAAGCCTGAGTGTTGAAATATTGTTTCCATAGGATACTAGGAGCTAATTAAATTTGATTTGGAAAGCTCACTTTGTCTTTTATTGCAAATAACCTTCTTTGTTTGCCTGAGGTAAATAGACCTTGGGCCCACCATAACCCCCCCTCCCCCCCCTCTGGGATTTTTGTACACCCATATTTTCTGAAAGGTGACCCACCAAGGTGTAAGAAAATCAATGTTAGCCAAATGAAAAGTGTCATCTTCATATGGTTATCCTCTGTTGTTTACGGGGGTTTTGGCATTGTTGAAATAAGGGGGTGGGTTTTTTATTTCAGTCATAAACTAATTATTTTCTACACAAATGTACACAAATTATAGCTCATATGAAAGCTAAAATGATGTTCTTTCTTATGGTGAAAACAGATTTACAAAATCTTTTACGGTAAAAAATATGTATTGGTTCAAAGTCAGATTTTGTGTCAAAATGGAAAAATTAAGACATGTCAAAACCACTGAAACTAAAACTTTTTGTTGGGATTTTTCAACACCTGTATTTCCTGATTTGGTACCTCTCATAGTAAGGGAATATGAGTATAAGTTACTTTGGAAGTGTCATCTTCATGGGTAATTCCCCCTTGTTTACGTTTTTTTCGCATATCTTCAAATAAGGGGGTAGGGTTCTTTTTTGAGTCATATCTCCACATCCGCTCAGGCAAATGGGCACTTGTTGGTACTCAAACGAAAGCTAAAAAGCTACTCTTTCATGCAATGTAACGGGTTTTACGATATCTTAAGCTAGTCAAATTTTATTTGCATTCAAACTACATTCACCTTCCGAAAACGTAAAACTGAAATATTCATTGTGTCTAAACTCAACATTACATGTTAGGAGTCAGTAATTTCTACCTTTTCTAAAGCATCACACTCCAAAGTGTAGGAAAATGTGTGTTAGGTCGATATTAAGTGAGACTGAATAAACTACATTGTATTACAAATGTAGATATTAAGGCGCATTTGTGCATTTAATAGTCCAGGCATGACATTTTGCAAATGAATGTGTTATAGGTGCAATACTTGACAAAATAATGGAGAACACCCATGTGAACTTTCTCAAGGAAAAATGCATGCAATTAAATAGTAATGTCATATAATAGTTAGACATCAGCTTTGTGTTTTTTGTAACAAACCATTATAAATCATCAGAATTCAAGAATGTTATGTGGGAACAATGAAACTTAGTAATGAATTCAGAATAATCACAAGAAATTGCCATTATTGTACACAAGAGGGATGAGAAAATATTGTCTGTGACATTCAATTTCTCCATAATATGCACTTGCCCACATTTAAAATGAACCACTGGAAACTATGTATAAATATCAGTGGCTTCAAGTGGTGAATTTGTAATGTTGGCAAGCACATATCACATAGCATGCAGAATACATATTAATATTAGAAACTATCTGAGCATTGTAATTCAAGGCATGAAACCAATAAGTACACACAGTTGAAGCATATTCACACAGGGAAAGGCATAACATGTGATGTGAGATCATTGTACAATGCATAACCAAAATAAGATAATGTCTATAACATTTACATCTCTCTCTCTCTCTCTCTCTCTCTCTCTCTCTCTCTCTCTCTCTCTCTCTCTCTCTCTCTCTCTCTCTCTCTCTCTCTCTCTCTCTCCCACATACACACACAAACACACATTCTTTTTTATCTGGATGAAACATTGCAGCAAGATCTTAACAGAAGCTGGTTAGTTTTCTTCTTCACTGTCACTCGTTTCATTGTCACTGTTCTCACTGTCACTGTCAAACTCATTTGAAAAACTGTCACAAACATCATCTTCATCATCTTCTGGCTGATAGCTTGACAAGATATCCACCAGATCTTGAGGAACAATGTCTCCTGCACACCAATTATAGTCAAGGTCTCCATCCAAGGTCATCTTCCAGCCATGCTCCTCAGCTGGTGGTAAATCTGGAAATGAGATGGTCGATTTCTTCCAAAGTAGTGTCTGATATTTCACACGCTTGATGTGCATTTGGAGAGTGGATCGACATGGAGGCAGCAAACTAAAATCGATTCCATCAGAGTTAGTACATTTCCAGACCCTGTTTGAAAACGTTGACGAACCATGTCAAAACGAAGCTTGTTCACATCTGAATATGTAGGTTTCCCATACATGAAACAAACAAACTGTTCCGAGTCAGACAGCAAGTTAGCACCTACAGCGTCATTCACACCAAGAGCCTCAAATGCAAGCAGAAACTATGGTTTTGCTTTCATGATCTTCAATGGCTTCATTTTTCCTCTTCGAAGGAATGCACTAGTGGTGTCACACCCTGTAAATGCATGAAACCCCAAAATAGCACGGATAACACTTTTGTCATGCATCTCAGCCAAGACAGATATGTTGATGAGTCTGCGATGACACCCTGTTCCAGTCTGCAAGAATAATGGCTTTGACATTTCAGTGGCAAAGTACAGCAGGAGTAAAAAGACATCTGTGTCCGGAGAGTGGACGACAATCTCATCACAGTTATTTTGGGCTGCATGAAAACAATGAAGTATAATGCGATTGTCCGCTTCTTCGTGAGATGAACACAGCGAGTGCACAATGGTTGATTCTGTTGTCACTCCATCGCTGCTCGTCAAACGGGTGCACTGTTCTGCTGACGCAAACATGATTTCCCTGTCTTTGAGTTGTTCTGCATATTTATCATCCTCCCACAATTGCAGAAGTAGGTTGATGAAATTTCTCTTGTTTTCATCATTGGATAAAAAGGACTTCCAGTCTCTTGGGGTTTTTGTTGACTGTCCACGCAACAACAAGGGTTGTGTTTGGCTGGAGCCTCTTCTCATCCGCTCAAGACATTTGATTGATTTCACATTGTACGAATCTGTCACAAAATGAATAGTTGGCCAAAAGTTTCGGGAATATTTTTAAGGGAGTGAAGCAGAGCATTTCCATCAATGATTACTTCTTTCAGTGTATTTGTATTTGCTTGTGGCATCGGCAAGGGCAGCAGGGCTTTCCAGTTTGTGCATTAATACACTTTTGTCTGTTTTTGTGGGAAGTCCGTCTGGTGTTGCAAGGGCCCATGGAATTGGACTTAGTGGATATGCCAATACTTTTTGGAGATCCAACTCATGATCAGTACTTAGCATCAACAGCTGTCCAAAAATGTTCCTCTGTGCAACAATCTGTACTTTCTGTTGTTTTGATGTTTTTACAGAGACACTTTTCTGACAGTTTTGAAAGGTCTTCAGTGATGTCTTTTTGATAGGTTTGTGAAATGACTGCTCTTTCTCCACTAGACATTTTTGAACAAATTCATTAAATTGTTCCTGGCCCTTATAATCAACAGACAAGGTAAATGTAGTTTGAATACAAATAAAATTTGACTGGCTTAAGATATTGTAAAACCCATTACATTATATGAAAGAATAGCTTTTTAGCTTTTATTTGAGTACCAACAAGTACCCATTTGCTTGAGCTAATATGGAGGTATGACTGAAAAAAGAAACCTCCCCCCTAGTTTGCACGTAGGACAGAACTGATTCATCATAGAAGACCATAATTCTATGAAGAAGACAATTAAAATCAAACTATCTCACATTTTCTAACACCTTGGAGTGCAATGCTTAAGAAAAGGTAGAAATTATTGACTCCTTACTTACAAGGTTTGGTTTAGATAAGCTGAATATTTCAGTTTTGCATTTTCGCAAGGCAAATACACTTTGAATACAAATAAAATTTGACTAGCTTAAGATATTGTTAAATCCGTTACACTACGTGAAAGAGTAACTTTTTAGCTTTCATTTGAGTACAAACAAGTGCCCATTTGCTTGAGCGGATGTGGAGATATGACTCAAAGAACAACCCTACCCCCTTATTTGAAGATATGCAAAAAAAACGTAAACAAGGGGGAATTACTCATGAAGATGACACTTCCAAAGTAACTTATACCCATATTCCCTTACTATGAGAGGTACCAAATCAAGAAATACAGGTGTTGAAAAATCCCAACAAGAAATTTTAGTTTCAGTGGTTTTGACATATCTTAATTTTTCCATTTTGACAAAAAATCTGACTTTGAACCAATATATCTTTTTTACCGTAAGAGATTTTGTAAATCTGTTTTCACCATAAGAAAGAGCATCATTATAGCTTTCATATGAGCTATAATATGTGTACTTTTGTGTGGAAATAATTAATGTATGACTGAAATAACAACCCCACCCCCTTATTTGAAAAATGCCAAAAGCCTGTAAACAAATGGCAATAACTATATGAAGATGACACTTTCCATTTGGCTAACATCGATTTTCTTACACCTAGATGGGTCACCTTTGAGAAAATATGGGTGTACAAAAGTCCCAAGGGGGGGGGAGGGTTTCACCCGCTAGCCCACGGTCTAAAAGGTGTTGAATTGACATTGCTTCTGTAGATAACTATTTACGAGGCTAATAAGCTTTGCTTCAATTTGTTTACATGATAATTTACATGTTTGAAAACATTTTGAAGCAATGAGAAAAGCACTTAAAAACGTCAATGAATAAAATGGGGATTTTGTTTTTAATCTATTTCTCTTTCAAATGTTCAAGCAATGGTTAAAGTGTAAGTACTGAGATACAATCTCATACATTTCAGGTATCGAAAAGTAAAAAGGCAACTCGTAGATGCGGAGACTGCAGTGCTTGTAACAGAACTGAAGACTGTGGACGCTGTGACTATTGCAAAGTGGGTACACAAAAACTGGGTATTTTTTTTAACATTATTTTTACTTCCATCCCATTTAAGTTCAAATGCGATGGAATATCTTGATAGAATATAGACAGTAGCATAAAATTTGTTAAACATATAACCTCTATATGTTCTTTTTTTCTTGTAGTTTAAAGAACATATATTTATGATTTTATTATTTTACCAACCTGCAGCCAATGGCATTTAAGGAATTAAAAAGAAGTTTCAATTCTGTTCTGTATTATAGCTATATTCTTCAATCTTTTTTTTTATATAAGCGTGTATTTTAATTATATGTGAAATACTTGTTTCCTTTTTTTTTTTCTGTTTCATGGACTGAAGGATATGAAGAAATTTGGAGGATCCAACAAATTGAAGCAAACATGCAGGTTGCGGCAGTGCACAAGTTATGCTAGTGTGAGTCTTGTCATGCACTGGATCGTGTCTATATGAGGAAAATATTGTTGCAGATTTCATCCTCTCTAGAATACAATAATATTTTTAATTTAACAAGAACTTAAAAAGCTGCTGCTTATTTTATGGAGAGAAGGAAATTCTACACGTATGCTTCAAGTAATAATTTTAACTTATTCAAAAAAAAAATGTGCTCTTGTAGATGGTATTACATATTCGATGCACAAGATGTTAAAATATATATTTATTCATGTCTACTTTTTTTAGGCTCTGTCTCTGTCAGAAAGAGGCTCCGGTTCTCGTGGTGTCAGCTCAGACAAAGATGACTCAGATTTCTCAGACTTTGAGTAAGACTGTGTTTGTTTATCTTGTCAAGATAAAAATCTCTATGGCTAAATGAATGGTAAAGAAAAAAAAAGATCCAAAAATAGTATCCTAGTCCTTAAACAAGTTGTATTGTGCGGCTTCAAAGAGCTGGATGGAATGAAAGTAGTTTAGGATATGGCAGCTTCATAGTTGATTAACACTGGGAATACAAAGCTCAGGACGTCAGAAGCTTATTTTCGCTTGGAGGAATTTTCAGTAGGAAAACTAGAAGAAAAACAGTTATGAACGACTTTTTCTGAACATCAGTATGCATATGATGAAAATTAAATTTTGTCTGTAATTGAACCTATAAATTTGTATTAGTCTATTTGGTATGTGATATTTTATCTTAATATTCTTCTTATTTTTTTTCCCTCAAGTGATGATTTTGATGAAGAAGAAGCCTATGAAAATATCAAAATCACACCTAAGAAGCGAGAACGAAAAGCCAGCTCCACAGATCCGTCCCCAGTGACCAAGAAAGAGAAAAAGAAAATGAAACTCAAGGAGAAAGCTAAAAAGTCTCCTCAGAAACAAATGGTACTTGTAGCTTCTTTTTTTATACCTGTATAGAATCATTGTGATTTCAAAGTATTTGGGAAAAAAACGTATATAGACTTTGATTTATGAAGATGCAAAGAGAAAGCTGGGAAAAAAATGGCACATAAATTTTTCATATTGAACAAGGGTCCAAACTCTAGCAGTTTTTTCCTCCTTTTCACACAGTCTAGGAATGATTAACATAAGTCCTATCAGACCCATGTACCTTTCTCCCTTACCCTTTCTGGCTATAGACTCTTTGCCAGGTAGGTCAACCAAACACACCCACATGCTCACCACTGAGAGCACAGCGTTGCCTTCACTGTGGTCAGTAGCGCCAGTATGAGTTTTTAAAATCAACTTTAACTTTAGTCCAGTTCACAGTTACACACCTCTGAGCAGAAAAATGTACTCATGACAGGAATGAACGAGTAGACTAACTGGCATTGTGTCAGTGACAGTGTAAGATGCCCTGATGGGTCAAGGCGAGGCATTGTTTTCCAGCTTGCTGTCTGACCTTCTGTTGTTTACGACCTTAAGTCTTAATTTCTTCCAAGGGAAGAGGGTGGTAATAAAGCTTTTTGTTGTGCTTGTGCATGAGAGTTTGCACCGTTGTGTCAGAATTGATTAGGCACCTTGGTTGGCATTGTTAGATTGTACATTCAGGCACAAAGATAATGATTCTCTCCGCTAAGGCCTGACTGGTGTTGGGAGTGCCTGAGGCTACAGAGTCACGTGTCACTCCCAATGTTCTATGATCGTGGCAAGTATCCTCACTATTGTAAAATTAGGATTGCATGGGTCAGTATAAACCAAGCTCTAAATAATTCCCACTTAAATGATTCGAAATTGGTCAATGCATGGAATCTTGTTAAAAGAAAATTTATGCTTGATCAATGCTCAAAGAAAAGGCTTCAATGTGTCTCTATCTTTTCACTAAGCAAAGAGAGGCAGTGATATGTTGTGGGATTTATGTGGTCCTTGTTGATTCAGATTTCTAATGACCTTATTATAATTATTTGGTCAAGGTGCAAGTTACTGGTAGGCAGCATGATGTGGGAATACATAGACCCTGCACTACCCTGCAGGTCTTTTTCCTTAACCATTACAGTTTTTAGACACTGAACCAATCAGATAGTCATTGGATACCATTGAGCACTATAATAGTGCACTTAAGGCTAAAAACAGTGACTTTATATTAAAAAAAAGTCAAATATCAACTTTGAGATGTCCACATAAATTGAAGAAGACTTAGATGTGACAGATGTCTCTCTCTTTTTTTTTTTTTCATTTCCAAAAATGGCAACATTAACTGTCCTCATTTGAAATTTGGATTCAAATTAATTGGACCTGTCAGGAGACCTTCGTGCAACCAAACTTGATCTGCAAATATTTTATCCTTTTTTTTTTCTAACAAACAAAAAGTAATTTTTTTTGCAAATACTTATGCATCTACTTAAACTCAAGAGTCTTTATGTATTTTATTATTTGTCTTGAAATTTATCTGCACCTGGTTTGTGTCTTTAGTTTTAAGAAAGGACTTTTAAAACCATCTCTCATTTTAGAAATCGAGACAGAAATCTCGCTCTCGTGGCCATGCAGAAGTTGATGATGCCCGAGAGACGGACGATGATGTTCCTCGGCAGTGCTATGGGCCTGCGTGTGTGGAACCTGCTCGGGTAGGTTCCAAGTACTGCTCGGACGAGTGTGGCATGAAGCTGGCTAAGAGGTAAGAATTCTTGCAGTTTTTAGGAAGAAAATTTCTAGATTTTATGTGAAAAATTGTTTTTGCTAGTCTTTTTGCTTTTCTCTGCTCAAGCCCTCATTATAAAGAAATGTAATGACTGAGATAAGAGGCTGTCAAGGGCTCGTAGCTATCTAGTGTCACATGAGACCTGACCCACTTTACACCATCTTTTTGGTTCATTAGACTTTGACTGATAATAAAATTTAGTAAAACTTTGGCAAACAGTCAGTGAAATTAATCAAGTTGAAATAAATCAAGAATTAAAATTTTCTGGATTAACCTGCATTTATATTCACTCCCTTTAATAACTTTTTAACTTTGTTACATCCTTTCTTCTAATTTTTTTTACTTTTTTGATAGTCGCATATACGAAATCCTGCCATCTCGTATTCAGCAATGGCAAAGCAGCCCTTGCGTTGGGGAGGAGAATAACAAGAAAGTTTTAGAAAGTCTGCGGGAGGAGACCATGGAGGCGAGAACAAAACTGAAGCAGCTGGATGTGAAAATACATGAGCTTGACGCATTAGTGGAGAGGGGCAAGCAACTCACCATCGTAGCAGAGCAAGAGGTGAGTCATTTAAGAGAGAAACTAAAGAGCTTCTTCTGAAATTCTACAAGGTGTTTTTGATGTACTGACACCTTCCTCTATTCAAGTATTATATGTTTATTTGTGTGCATTTATAAGTCCAAGGATGAGAAAAAAAAAAGGGCACAAGAAAAATTATGATTTTTTAACTTCTACTGAGTTTAAGTTGACTGGCCTCAAGTTTGTTATTTTTTTTTTTAAAAGAGGCTAGGATACATTTTGAAGTTCTGTATAATTGTGATCTTGAATATTTTGTGTTTGTATTGTCTGTAATTCTATGGGACTAAATTAGAGCAGGCATTTCCATAATATTTTGCACAATTTTCTCCTTGTAAGTGTTTGCAATCACTGTTTATTTCTAATCTTAAACTTCAAGATCATGGTTTTATCTATGTGTTTTTCTGACAAAGACAAAGACATTAGCAGTATAGTTCGCCTATTGTCCTAATATTTCAGGGTACAGAACTAGAGGAGGACACAGAGCTGAGTATCTACTGCGTCACTTGCGGCACTGAACTCAACCATAAAGGTGCCCTCAGACACATGGAGAAATGTTACCTCAAGGTAGGAGAGTTCCACTGGAGAGGCAGCTAATCTAATTCAGGCCTGTTGTGTTTAGCACCATGTTAAAGAGCATTCCTTGTCACGAAATAGAGTACAAAAGTATAGCCTTATCATTTCTATGTCAAAAATATACAAAATATAAACACCCTCAAATGATCAAGTTATTCTTGAATACTACTTCGCATTTCACACTTGTCACAAGCCATACCCTTTATAAATCATTAAGTAAAGTTCTAATTGCCTCTTCCCTTCAAGCATTTCTCCCTGATGGTATAGCAAAGATAACATATTTATCGCTTTTTTAAAGAATTTTCAGCATAACATGCATTGTACACATAACTGTGCGAGAGACTTTAAACTGCTTTTTTATAACATATTAAAATTTTGTTTTGTTTTTTTCTTTGATTTTTAAGTAAATTCTTAGCATTAATTCTCTTGATCTTAAGCCTATGGCAACTTTGAATTGTTCAAGCGGAGATATTTTATTTTTCTTGAGATTTTCTAAATGCACCACTTCCTGAACAGAAATTTCTAGACCTCAATATTAATTCTTATTCAATATTAAACTACATGTAATTCAAAAGTAGCTTGTATTTAAGTTTTCTCCTTTAGCTCATTACTTACTATATTATAATGTTGTAACATTACATAAAGTCTGTTAGGTGAATAAAATCTGGAGCTAGACTAGTAACGGCTTACAGGAACAGCATCTTATGTCTTCATGATCTTTCAGCAGCACTTCACACCATGTATCTTGACATGTTGAATAGGTTAGGAATTTCTTTTGGAATAAAAAAAATAAGCTAATGTGTCAATGGAGAAGTACTGGTTTAAACACATAGGGTTTAATGTAGAGATCTGCCCTGGAAACAGAAAGCAGGCACATTTCCAGCCTTGCTCAGGAAAATTTCCATAGTCTAGGCCTTTCGTTCAGCTCCATGGTTTTGGCCTATATATACAATACACCTCGGACATTTTTTACAGTTCATTGAATGCAAGCTTCATTCGAGCCATAACATAAGGCACCACAAAGGAAGTAATCAACCAAACGGAATTTACCACATCATTATCTCCCTTGTTTTTATCCACTATAGTTAGCCACTCATTACCCCTCCCACCATTGCCCAAGTTACTGCTGCTTTCGCTCTTTAATCCTGTATTATGATCTAACCATACATTTGCTGCCGCTCCCTGCCCACTCCCCCCTCTCTTTTTATTATCTTCTCCCTGTATATCAATACTTAGATCTCTCTTACCCTTAGTATATACTATGGCATAATGGGTGCCCAACAACAAATCACTTCAAGGGTTTTGAAACAGCCGATAGGGGATTTCAATTACATAGTTTTTAAGCAGAAGAGCATTCTATAGTGGATTTGCCAATACTTGTTCGTTGAACAAAGGGTAGTATGAGATTAGTTCGTTTAATGCAGGGTATTTTAAGAGAATCAAAGAAGGAAAAAAAAAAACGGGATTTTACTCTGTTCGTTGCTTGCAAGGTGTTCTTTGAATCGGAGTTCATTGGATTCGGGATGTACTGCATATGTCTTTTCTTCATGTTTTTCTTATAAAAAAAAACCCTCACTTTCATCATCTTTAATTATGAACAGTTTGAAGCCCAAACATCGTTCTGGTCTCTATACAAGACACACATTGAGGGCAACTCTATGTTTTGCGACTTCTACAACCCACAGCAGAAAATGTACTGCAAGCGTTTGAAAATTCTCTGCCCAGAACACACAAAAGAGCCAAAGGTGAGATTTATGGAGCTGACAAAGTCTGCCAATATTCGTAGAAAAAAATTATGAACGTTCCAAATGTGGTTTACCAAAATTATTTTTAATCCCTAAATTATTTTTCACCCTTAAAAAACTGCCCTGATTAAATATAAGTAATATGCCTCGACCAAATTGATTGTTGTGGTTTCTATAATTTTGGTTTCACAATGTTCCAATCAAATTTTGGTCACAATGTGGAATATCGAATGTTTTTTTCTTTTGTTATTTTAATGGATGTTCTGAGAATACTTTGTTAAATAATCAAATCACACTACTGCAGTTTGCTTGTTGCTTGTTATTCAGGGCTTGAAAAGTGTGTATATATGTGTATAACAAAAATAATTCTCATTGCAAGCAACCTTTGTGCTTGAAAGAAACTGCACATTATCTCCATCAAACAAGCCATCAATGGAAAAACAAACAAGCAAAAAACACCAATCTATCTCGTAGGTAAGCCCAGATGCTGTTTGCGGTTGTCCTATCGCCACAAATCTGTTTAAAGAAGGAGAGACATTGTGCAGGGCATCAAAGAGAAAGTGTGTCAAGCATTTCTGCTGGGAAAAATTGAGGCGTGCAGAGATTGACATGCAGAGGTTGCGGCAAGTGAGTGATTCATCTTCTCATTCTCAAGGACAATAGATCTTAAAACTTTCACTTTGAAATGTTGATCAGAAATTGAGGTTGATTCACAGCATTTGTTACCAAAAAAAAATTAAATATCTTGAATAATTGAATAAAAGTTTTTCAGGTCTTATAGTTCTGAGGTCTTTAGATTAAAATGGAACTTTCTTAAAAAAGTGTACATATACATTACAATGGGAAAAAAAAAATGGTGGCCATCTTGAATTTTTTGAGTTGGTACTCTAGGGTCTTTTTTGATCATGTGCATCATTTTCAAACTTGAAAATTTAGACATTAATTTCTGAGTACTTAAATACAAACAATAGGAGTCTGCATCATTTAGCATACGGTACTTAATTTTTACATGCATTATTTTTTTTTTATTTTGCCAATATAAGGTATGCAAAAAATTCATATTTTGATAAATTATTATCAATATTCAAAATCAATTTTTTTTATGAAGTGTCACAAAATAAGTTCAAGAAAATCAAGATTCATGCTTTAGCTTTGTACACATTGAATTTCAAATCAGTTTGTCAAATACAGCAAGAGCTGATGAAGCCAATCTTTGCATCAGATTGCTAGACTTTTCTCGAATGTTTATACTCTCATAAGTTTTGATTTCTTAACAATTTACCCAAGCATTAACAGCCGTGTTTGCTTTTGTATATTATTGTAAAACAATGTGTTTTTTTTTTTTTTACGATACTAATGGAAAACCATGAATTTTTTTTCAACTGAAAAAATATTTTTTTTTAGTGGATGAAGCTAGACGATCTTTTTGAGCAAGAACGTAACATTCGTATGGCAATGTCTAACCGTATGGGCGTCCTGGGTCTAATGCTGCATCAAACTGTCGACCATGATCCCATGAGGCCTATGAAGACTGTGCCCGCTTAGAAACGTGCATCACTTAATTATTGGTTCTAGTGTACTATTACACTGTGGATGAATAAAGGGAGAGAGAGAGAGAGAGAGAGAGAGAGAGAGAGAGAGAGAGAGAGAGAGAGAGAGAGAGAGAGAGAGAGAGAGAGAGAGAGATAGAGAGAGAGAGAGACAGAGAGAGAGAGAGAGAGAGAGGGAGAGAGAGAGAGAGAGAGAGAGAGAGAGAGAGAGAGAGAGAGAGAGAGAGAGAGAGAGAGAGAGAGAGAGAGAGAGAGAGAGAGAGAGAGAGAGAGAGAGAGAGAGAGAGAGAGAGAGAGAGAGAGAGAGAGAGAGAGAGAGAGAGAGAGAGAGAGAGAGAGAGAGAGAGAGAGAGAGAGAGAGAGAGAGAGAGAGAGAGAGAGAGAGAGAGAGAGAGAGAGAGAGAGAGAGAGAGAGAGAGAGAGAGAGACAGAGAGAGAGAGAGAGAGAGAGAGAGAGAGAGAGAGAGAGAGAGAGAGAGAGAGAGAGAGAGAGAGAGAGAGAGAGAGAGAGAGAGAGAGAGAGAGAGGGAGAGAGAAAGAGAGAGAGAGAGAGAGAGAGAGAGAGAGAGAGAGAGAGAGAGAGAGAGAGAGAGAGAGAGAGAGAGAGAGAGAGAGAGAGAGAGAGAGAGAGAGAGAGAGAGAGAGAGAGAGAGAGAGACAGAGACAGAAAAGACAGAGAAAGAGAGAGAGAGAGAGAGAGAGAGTTGTTCCATTTTTTGTTTTTTTGTTTCGCCACCAAATTAAAAGAAATACAGTACATTAAAATTTTGGTTGCATTTTTTTTTATTTTTAAGTTTTTAATGCTTAATAAATGAATCTGTTCTATTATATTACAACCGTTTTGCATTTCTTTGCTCGAAAGTCAAAATCATCACATAAGCAAAAGTGGTCTACTAAATTAACATGCGTTTAAGTTGAGCAGTATACTTTTTTCTCATGGTGTGAAGTTCTGATTGTTTTGTAGCATCCGGAAGAGAGTACATGTAATAAGAATCAAAATTCATTTATTTTAAATGTCTAACTCTTTTAAATTCTTCATGCACTTTAAAATTACAAAAAATTCTTTTAAGGCAGAACACTATTTGGCCTTTTTTTTTAACTTTTACATGTAGCTTTATTAATGGTTGTCTTAAAGTGATTAAAAATCACCACAAAATCTTGTAAAGATACCAATAATAATAATAATAATAATAATAATAATAATAATCTTTTTTGATACAAATGTAATAAAGAAATTGGAGTCTCCATCTTGCTTGGAAACTCAGTTCAATTTTTTTTTTAACTTTTTAAATTAGATTTACATCAACTTGTGAAAAGAATTCAACTGTCCAACTTTGAGTTAAGTGGATCCCTCTTGTAATATGAAATCCCAATTTATACTTTTCCTTCAAAAAAAAAAAAAATTAAGAGGCTCAAATACACAAAAGGTATGAAAAACACATTAACAAGAAGTTCAAAGATTATAACTTTAATTTCACTGCCGTGACACTTTATTCTTTAATTTTTATAACAATAATAGCAGACCAAGCCCATATGTCTTGGTCCCTGTTCTCAAATCTATTTCATGTAAAGTTATCACTAAATCTTGCTGTACTACAATACTTGCTATGGTGGACATATCAATATCAGTATCAAACAATTATCAATAAATTAAATATTGAAGAAAAAAAAATATAAGAATATTTTATGCAATTGACAATAGCTAAGTATTATGATTAGCCTCTAATTTTTTAATGTCTCATACCCTGTCCTGTGAGTTGCAAGTTGTCATTTAATCACTCTTAAAACAGCATTTGACAAAATGCATTTTCTGAGTGTTTATATATTGAAAGAGGGAGAAAAAGTCATGTCGCAAGTTGTTCAAAACAATCTGAGAGAAATATACATGCAGAACCTGCTTTTATCCACCACAAGTGTTGGAGTTGTTTTGAACAAAGATCAAGATTGCTTTAATGCATTAAATCTTTTAATGTGCTTAGATCGCTCTCGCTGTCCAGAAACGATGAATTATTAGTACTTGTAATTTAATGCAAAATGTAGTAGCTAATTGTTGCTTACAGAAAGTGACTCGACTTTTTTTCTCCCTATCAATTACACTAAGTTATCAAAGCTCTGGGAATAGATATTTAACTGACAGTCTTTACATATAATAAGACAAAGATCAGAAGAGATATATTTTTGTATGTCTACTTATTCAAAATTCAAATATCCGATTCATTAGGACTGACTGCAAGACAAATATAATTGTACTAGACAAAAAACCACCATTTGCTGTAATAATTTGGACCAGCTGAAGATAGAAAATATGTCAGATTTTGCTCATTATACTCAGGGTTTGCCAGATCTTTTAAAGCAAAACATGACAAAAAATGACAACTCATGATCTATTTAGCATCATTGTCACAAGAGATTTACCACAATACTGATGAAGGTGATACACTGAGACTTGACCAAGAATAAGGAATACCAGGATTTATGCTTCATAATATTTTCCATTCTTGGGATAGCTTGATAGTACTAGTTCACAATAAAAAACTATTCACTGGAAGGTTAAAAAAAATAGGAACAGTATCCTTTACAACTGTCTAATTCTATATATATATATATACAGTTGAGCCCAAATAATTAAAATCCGGATAGTCTGAATTCTTGGATATTTCGAAGACATTTAATTTTACCGAATATTTTTTTTTTATTTAAGATTTATTTAAAAAAAAACTGGTTAGTTCAAATTTTGAAATAAGGATCGGGTTACTTCGAAGCGATTTTGGCGTGATTTTTTTTTCTGACACGGTGAAAGCACTTTTCCAGGCTTGTAAATAAAAGTAAATGTAGTGCTATGCTTCGAGCGGTAAGTGATTCTGGTGTGTGTGTGTTTGCCTACCTATGTTACAGGCTAGAGCCTGCAATAAGGCTACAAGAGAGAAAGGGGTTAGGCCCACCCCCACCTCCCTGCACATTTGTATGACATTCCTGATCTGTTATCCACATTTTTTGACTCTCTTTCTCTATGTATTCTGATAATTCAAATTTCGGATAATTCGAAGTCCTTTTTTTTATCGGGATGACTTCGAAATAAGCGGACTCGACTGTGTAATAAAATAATGGTAAAATTTGATTCACATTATGTCTGTACATGTGTAGATCATTCTCAACACTGATTTGTTAGATATGTGTATAAACAAAGAGATCAATACTTTTTGCGTAATGAAAAGCATATTGGGCAGCTGAGTCTAAAACTAAAATTCTGATAGTGATACAGGTTTTCTAATTTATTGCCCCAGGTTAAAATTGTTCCCCTATTTCAAAACAGCTTAGGAAATTAATCTGAGGAGAATTTATTCTTGTACACTTCCATGTAATGAAAGTATTATTAAAAAAAAGAGAGAAAAGATGTTGGATAGATCAACAAAATGGCTGAATGTATGACAAGTGACAGATAAACTAAAAGCAATGAGGGATTCAAATATATGGAAGGTCATGATTGCCTACCTAAACAGCGGGACACCTGATTAATGGATTGATTATGAAACAAAATTTGAGTAATTTATTCCAAGCTCATTCTCAGACATCTGTACACATTCAATGCATCTCTGCCAGCCCAAACTTTCTGCGAGGAAGTAAAAAAAGAGAAATTAAAGTTTCATATAAAACCTGCAGCTGTGGAACTCGTTGTGACATAATAATACAAAGAGTCTAATGGGTAGTTCACATACTCTGCACCAAATTTAAATTTGGCAAAAGATAGTACTAGTTACCTTTCACATCAAAATATTTACTACTGCATAATTTTACAGAAAATGAGAAATAATAGGAAATCATAAATAGCAAGATGCAACAGAAAAAATAAAACAAACCTGACTTAATTTTATTACGGCAAACAAAATTCTGTTCTTAATGTCTATTGTTTAAGAAGGCAAGAACTACCTAGAGCATGTTTTGCTGACAGCTAGTTCACAAACTTATGCAGGAAATGTTTACAAGATTAATTTCTATTTATGTACGGCTATAATGTTTTCACTATTGAAAAAGACTTGATTTTTTAATAATTTTTTTTAAAGGGGCGGGGGGTTCTATGCCTTGTTGACAAAACTAAAGAGGTGAAATAAATTTTTGTGAGATCATTCACAATG
Organism: Elysia crispata; assembly: GCA_033675545.1. Classification (NCBI taxonomy): domain Eukaryota; kingdom Metazoa; phylum Mollusca; class Gastropoda; family Plakobranchidae; genus Elysia; species Elysia crispata. The sequence goes on along the minus strand of JAWDGP010001275.1, from coordinate 242,816 downwards.
TGAACGTTGTTAAACCTCACAATTATCATTTTAAGTCTGTGCATTGCCTTATTGTAAACCTAGTTCTAAATTCTATGTTAGGTAATTTTTGCATACAATTTATTGCATGAACAATTTTCTGATACTGCCAATTTATTACTTTTCATATGATTTGTTTTGACTGGAATTTCATTTCCTTGCAAAACTTTCAACAAGCCTATTTAGAGCCATTGTGTGATCCTTCTAAAATTCACTGACATTCTGTGATTATTTGGGTGGAGGTACTCAATGAATCTCAGTGGTTAACTAAAACGAGTAAAGTGGTGTTCCTGTTCTACTGAATCCGTTCATAGCAATCCATCAAACTATTTATCTTCAGTTTCCACTTTTAACTTTCAATATCACTTAATATCTGACTGCCTGTCTTACTTTTGCCTCTTTTCTTGCCTTAGTGCTCAGCTAATTTTGTGTCACAGCTATAGTGCATATATATATATATATATACCCGTATCTTTACAGCACCAACAAGCCAAAACTTGACAAAGAACAAAAAAAAAATTGAAAGGTTTTTAAAAATTATGGAAGACAATGCAGTAGTAGATGGAAGATACGATGCTTTGATGTAAATAGAAAATTGCTATCTTCAGTTTCCTTAATGTTCCTTCATCTTACTGCAGGAATACTGACCGTCATATATTTATAGAGTGGTACACTCTGAGATCTTCAGTGGCAGCTTTGAGGCACATTTGCATGTCTGTCGGGAGGGTGATTCCATAAAGAGTTATGTAATTTGTTGGAAAACATGAGTTCTGTTCAACAATCAGAAACATTTCAAAGAGCTTACTTCTAAGCAGACTTCATAATTTTATTGATATTTTATGCTTATCTTTTTTCTACTTCAAATTTCACACCAACCCAATGTGCATTTTTGCCGATACTATTGACGTATTGCCTAATACGCTACCCACATTTTTTTAAGTGACTTTCAACTAGGTAGCATAACTCTGTGTAAAATCGCATTCCCTATATATTTCAAGAATCCCATCTTTTTAACATACCAGATCAAGGTCCTGTAGGCCTAAAATCTGGCTTCCTAAAAAAATTGATTCCTAATTTATTTCAAAACATCACACATATATTATTATTTGATGAAGTGGATGAGTCTTAATTATATCATATTCATAGTTCCTGTTTGATACAATGATAGCAAAGGCTCATTTACAACCACACAAAAATCTACAGAGCAAGTTAGACTAGATAGAGATAGCTTGCCTATCTAAACTCACAACTCCAAAATAAAAGTGTAAATCAATAAATTAATAAATACAAAATACAACCTTAAATTATAAATTAAAAGACAGCATTAAATATATATATATAAAAATATATAATATTTTCAACATACCTGAAGCAGTACGAGCGTCCTTCCTGAGTTCATAATAATAAAAAAAGGGGAACTTAGAAAAGTTGAAAAAAAAATGGAGGTAAATATAATTCATGTGTATATACCTACTAAGATTTGTTTGGCCTCTATGTTTGAAGTAAATATTACAATACAAGACTAGTTAACAATTTTTTCAGACAAGCTACCTAAATTCAAAATCTTCTCATCAAGAATATGTAATGTGAATGGCTGCCTAAACTTTTAAAAAATCTGCTAAACATGTAGAAATTATGTGAACATGAGAGATGAATCAAAATGGACTTAAAAGGCAGGCAAGATGAGGCTGTGAATTTTAACAATGTCCTATCTGAAATATTTAATACACATTAAAAACTTCTTTATTATTTAAAGACATATATTGTAGATAGCAGCTGCGATTTTGTAATCTGTATACAAGAAAGACAAATCAACAAAAATACTAAAAAGTTTTACAATTTTAACCTCAAAATAAGGTTCAAATATCTGGAAATTATGTTACTCTGACATCTGCATTTATTGTGGCTGCACATTGCCATTTGCAGTGTAGAGTTAGGATTTCTGCAAAATTTTAGCTAAGTTTGAAATTTTGGCAAGACTTGGTAAAATCTGACTTTTGGGGGGGACGTTGAAAGTTCTTACAATAAGAAATGTAATTTAAAGTTTAGCCTTTCAATATAACAAACAAGACATTTTCATTTTACTCATTTCTACATCTTTTCTTAACTAATGAGGCTACATTAGTTCACACAAATAAATGACTATAATTAAAGCTCTTGCAAAAGCTTCTTTACACTTTGGGATCAATGGCATGTGATGAGATTGCCTCTTTAAATATCCCATTCTAGGAAATAATTAAATGTAAATGAAATAACCTACTAGAGGATTTAAAAAAAAATATTTTCTAGACATTCATAAAACATGAAAAAATAATTAAAAACAAAACATTGCTCTTTGTAAGATATATGCACTTGAGATGTTATATACCCAATGTGTCAGGACGTGTTTCTAAATCTGTCTTTGATCTAGAACGATATATTATTCTACTAGATGTATATCTGTACTTCTACTACCACTGCAACTATTACTACTACTACTACTACTACTACTACTACTACTACTACTACTACTACTACTACTACTACTACTACTACTACTACTATGCTGCTGCTACTACTGCTACTACTACTACTGCTGCTACTGCTGGCACTACTACTACTACTACTACTACTACTACTACTACTACTACTACTACTACTACTACTACTATCATTACTAACACTACTACTACTACTACTACTACTACTACTACTACTACTACTACTACTACTATCATTACTAACACTACTACTACTACTACTTCTACTAGTACTACTATGTACTACTACTACTACTACTACTACTACTACTACTACTACTACTACTACTACTACTACTACTACTACTACTACTACTACTACTACTACTACTACTACTACTACTACTACTACTACTACTACTACTATTACTACTACTACTACTACTACTACCACTACTACTAATACAACTAACTGCTACTACTACCGCTACTACTATGACTACAAACACGACTGTTCATACAAAATGCTGCTGCTTCTATGCATTTCTGAATTAATCTTCTTTTTGCTTTTGAAGGGAAAATTTTAAGGAGACCACGAACTGTCATAGCACTGCCAATGGGATTCAAGGATCGCAAGAAATAGTTGATGTTAAACTGCATGTACATCTTATGATAGAAAAAAAAGTAATGAAAAAAATACTCTTCTTTAATGGAGATGATTTTAAAGCTTGCGTTCCTCTGCCAAACCAAGAAATAACCAATTATGGTTTACCAGCAAACATATTTAATGTCAGTGGTTCTGTTCAGCACTGATGATTTCGTTGGTCTTTTCAATCCACTTACATGTCATTTCACTTTTAAATTAACCAATATTTAATATTCTCCAAAATTTACATGCCCTGTTGATTTCGCATGACCTGTAGCTTCCTTTTGCCCTCTTAGTGGTGTCTGACACGCTAAGCATCGCAAGGAAAAGCCCTCAACATCTGTAAATTGGCGGATAGATTTGGCCTCTGAGGCTAGCTCAAGGGCCTGGGCAAGAATAACGTCATTTGTGATGGAGAATTTAGTCCTTAAAGTCACATGGGCGTCTATTGGTTCATAGATTAAAGGATCGTAGTGAATGCCATCATAGATGAGAAAGACACGCTCCTTATAGTTTTTGTCCTCCCCAAACCTGTCCACTCTCCCACTCTGGGTGTCGACCACAGCAATTTCTGTGTTGAAATACTGCGACAGGATGGAGAGTTCTATGCCGCCACCCCAAGAGTTTTTGTCTCTGATCCACTTGCAGTAAGAATGGTTTGGCTTGCCTAAAATTGCCTCAGAGTATGTTGATGGATCTCTGGAAACTATGTGTGCTATCACCTCTCGTAAGTGGGGCGCAGCCGACAAGTCGTACGCTCCATCATTCATAACGAGATGCATGCTTGTGAAGAGGCAAGAGTTGTCAGCCGGAACAACTTTCCTTGTTAAGATGCCTGATGCCCCTTCCTCGAACTGGTGGTGCAGAAGTGTGTCCAGACGATCGTCGTGTGAGCTCCCTGGCTGCTTGAAACTACCCGAGTGAGAAGTTGTATTGATGTCAGCTGTCTTGTCTTCCTCCACAATAAGAGTATCTCCAGAGCGGAGGGGTAAAGAAGAAAGCTGTGCAAATTCGTTGCTGATATCTATCACTTTTGGTGGATATCCCATTCTGATTTTTATGTGATGTTTTGGAATATTCGCTGTGTCAGCAATCACTTCCTTAAGCCGGCCTATAGTTGATCCTAAGTAAAGACCTTCCAGGAGTTTTGGTCCACCCTTTGCCTGCATCCTTAAACGTAACTGTTGACCAGACATGGTACAAAACTATGTGCCTGGAAAAAAAGGGGAAAAAATGATGGTGCAAATATATTGAGTATTGAGAGAATAAGGCAGATGGAAACTTCTCTAGCAGTGGAAGTGTTGATATACAGATACAAGATTGATACTCAACTCAAGTTTCATGTTGCCTTTGCAGCTTTTCAAGGGTAGATCTCTGCAATCCACACTAAAGATCTTTGTAAATGAGAAACCTGACTTCTATAATAACTATAAAAAATAAGGAAAGCAAATCTATTAAATCTTATATTAAATATGTTTGTATAAATTGCCTTTGAATTTTTTAACACTGCTTTCGCCATCACAAAAAAATTCCTCAAACAATTCCAGGTATCCAAGCTCGACTGCATATTAATACCAATCATCATAAACTGACTCTTCCAACAACATCTGCATTTAAGGCCGTTACTTCCAATCAATATCATCTGCATATATATACATAATACAGTACACCTCAGACTCGGCGAACTAGTTCGGTCATTTTATCATTTATGACAGTTCCTGAATGCAAGGTTCGTTGGAGCCATGACATAAGGCAAGTAACCAAAGAGAAATTACCACAAAATTATCTCCCTTATTTTTATCAACTAAACTATAAATCCACTGTCTTTACCCTTCCCACCATTGCCCAAGCTACTGCCACTTTGATCCATTATCTCCCCATGCATTTGCTATCCACAGATATTTCACACTTTTAACAAGCTCTCATATTTAATGAAAACATATGAATTTGCTTTGTTGTAGCACCATACTTTGTGCTAGTAGGACTATAGTTGAAAAGTAGAAAAGTTCAATTTTGTTTTGGTCTTTGTTTGATCAGGACTCGATCAGGGGTCAATAAATTATGCTGAATTTAAAAGTTGATGTTGACTTTAAACATGTGTGCAGGGTAAACAAGGCTGAATCTACAATACAGACAGCAAAGATTCAGCAAAATCAAGACCGAGAAGTTGTAGGTCTAGAATCATTGGCATTATTAGATGCAGATTTATTTGAACCACATTATTTAATGGCCACAGAACCTGAGGAGCTGAGGAGGAAGATGACGATCTGGATGGGGGTGAAGGTATTTCCCTGCAGTGCAGCAGTTGCTCAAGTTGAGAAGAAGACCTGTAGGGTATATATCTAGCTCATGATGACAAAACTTAAGAAAGAAACAACATTTGTACTAGACTAGATGCTCCCAGTGGTAAGGTAGATGTGGATGGCTTTTCAATTTCTGTGTGTCATTTTATAAACACATTCTCTTTTATGACTATAGAATTTTAACTTAGTAGTACCAGCTGCAGCAACTACAAAAAATACATATATACTACTTTCTATAAAAAAAAAGACAATAGAAAATTATATTATTCACAGAAATTTCCAAAGAAAAAATGTGCTTGTCGTAATTAAAACATAATATCATTTAGCTTTTTCTAAAAAATACATTAGAAAAGAAGATAGTGTTATTTTTCATTATGCTCAAGATTGGCTCAAACGCAGGGAGTATTTCATTATATAATCTTTGGAATCACTTATGTAATTACTGTAGATAGGCATGGTAAGAGATGGCATAATTCTTAGAACAGCCTCCCTACAAGGAGCTTGCAGTCTTGTAGCTAAAAATAAAATTCAGGCAGCACCAAAAACATAAATCTTAATCACTCCATAAAGAACACACATCTATTAATTAAATTGTAAAAACACAAACCTAGAAAAAATGCCAATATTAAAATCTAGCTAATCACTGGAATTATAATCTTAATTTCATGAAATTCAAATAAAAAAAATGGTAAAATATGCTCCAAAAATGATTTTATCTCTAGGCATCAGTGTAGATAGTTCACTTATAGACTTCCCCAAGATATCTGATTATAAGGGTATCATTTTCAAGTGTAAGAATGTATGATGATCATAGATGCCAAAGAGTGAAATTCCCTCACGCTCTTCAGTAAAAGGAAATGAATTTTATTATGCAAGCCTCAGACACTTTTTATTTATCATACTCTAATGACATTTGTTACTTTTTAGTTTTAAAAACAAAGATTATAATTCACATGTTTTTTAGTAGTAAGAACTGTAAGATATCTACCCTGCTAATAATTATCGTGTATTTTCAAAGGTCTTATGATAAAAATAGTCTTATAAAGTTTATATTTGGAATAGAAGTAAGATATCATTAAAACATTTTCTACATTTTCTACAAGTACAACTTTGGTCCCCTTCTCGGTGTAATTTACACTATATCTAATCCAGATTCGAGATCTGTAGTAGCCTACCCCTTGATCTGAACCTTATCATCTACTTATCTAGAATAGATCTGCTCTCATAGTGGCTACACCTTATATATTTTCAATAGGAAAAGCCCTTCAAAGGACATCTTTCCAAAATTTCGTACACTTATTTACATATTATTGCGGCTCGAATTTTATCTGCTGTTACCTTATATTTTTTTCTTTATTAGTTGGTGTTCATTAGTTAATTTCAATGAGAAGACCCTGTAACCTAAGAATATTCCTTTTGTTTACAACTTTGTTCATATAACCAGGATTTAGCCGGGTTGCTTTTGGATATCGAAAAATATTCTTGTAAAAATCAAATTTGAAAACATATTAGAACTGATAACAATAGATTTTATATGCGATTCAGTAATACTTAAAAATCAAGTTCTAGAAGGTTTTGGTCAATATTTATTATTTAAAATGGTATTTCATCAAATTTTTGACAGTTATAATCTCGCAATATCATAAATAGGTTTTACCATTTCATTGTGTTTTTGGCAATCCTTGTATATTAGTAAACTTGCTCCGTATTTCAAAACGTTACCGAAGTAATTTCGGTTGTCAGAAAATGTTCTTATAATAGCACTTATTAGAACATGTTTGGGTTCTCAATATAAAGTGTTTTTTAGATAATTATTATAATTTTATATTATTTGAAACAAATAAAACTCCGATTGTTACATATTTCTGTTCAAGATTCTAGATATGAACAAAACAGCTGCTTTGGCTGTTAATAATTTTGTACGGATTTAAAGTATTTTACTCGCAAAATCAATTAACCAACAAAAAACGTTCAACGTGCTATAAGAGGCGGATCCTTTTAGTCGTCTGAATGATGAGGTGTTATTTTGATCACTGAGGCCTGTTTCGATTCAACACTGGCACTGTTATTTTCGTTTGAAAAATAGTCGAGGCTTCACGATGTAACTGACGCTTACCTTGGTCTAGATAAAGTTAATTATAATAATATATAGAATAGATCTACGAATACATGAAATCTAGATCTAGTTCTAGTCTAGATTAGGTAAAAAAGTCCGTTTTTCACGTATCAGTAGTAGATATCTACCCGACAACTGTTGAGACTTGCTGAAAGGAGGCTTTGATCTCTGAGACTGTCGGAAGATTTGCCCAGAAAGAAATTAATTTCATGAAATTCTAAAGGCAAACGTGGCTGCTGATACTGCAACGGGATTGCCTGCCTAGATTTGAGAGACCTCAAATGTCCCATTTTTAAACATGCCTTATATATCAAATGGTAATTATTCTAATCTAGATCTAGATTAGATCTATAACATAGTATAAGATGAGAAATTTAGTTAGGCCTAGTCACAGATTGCTTTGGTCTTTCAAACAAAACAGTTATTGCATTTAGTGTTAATCTTTATTGAACTTGAAATTTAACTTGATGGAAGTATAATTTTTCCAAGGTGATGTTCTTTTTTTTCAAAATAAAATAATATCTTACAATCATAGACCCCACATCTAGATCTAGATCTAAATCTCTTTAAAAAACTCTTCATGAGAAGTTTATTTTTGGAAAGAGTTCCTTTTAGGTACAGACGGTTTTTTACATAGTAGAAAGCTTGGAAAAGGGGAATAAGTTGGATTAGAGACAGAGCTGAAATAAATTAATTTTTCTTCTTTGTGTAACCCCGAGCAAAAACCAAGCCCAATCTTTTTCTATGGTCCCGATCAAACAAAGCCCTCTTTGGTGTGTAAATTAGTCTGGACCTAACTCTTTCCTTATTTTTTAAACACATTTTTACCGTTAGATTTTATTTAGTTAATTATACTTGTGTGCCTTCCTCTAAGTCTAATTTTAAGCAATCCAGAGGCAATACTGGCAAGGCTCTTTCAGTCTTTTAGGGAAGAAGTGCAATATATTATCCATAACGATTTATAACTGTTTTAAAACAATCTCAGTTGGAGACCAAGCTCTGAAATGTGATTTTGAAAAATCTGGTACATGTTATAAAATATCAGGGCATAAGCATAAGCAACTAGAACTATGTCGATCCATGGATGTAGTTGAAATGTGTTCAGGAAAAGAAGCTGATTTTGTGGTACTCATTTAATTTCTCCTACAAGTACAAGTACCATTTGAATTTGACTCTAGTAGGGAGAATTACCACAAAAGTGGTATTGAAGTGAATCAATGTACATCTTTGAAGTGAATTTGACTCTAGTAGGGAGAATTACCACAAAAGTGGTATTGAAGTGGATCAATGTACATCTTTGAAGTGAATTTGACTCTAGTCGGGAGAATTACCACAATTTAAGTGGTATTGAAGTGAATCAATGTACATCTTTGAAGTGAATTTGACTCTAGTAGGGAGAATTACCACAAAAGTGGTATTGAAGTGAATCAATGTACATCTTTGAAGTGAATTTGACTCTAGTAGGGAGAATTACCACAAAAGTGGTATTGAAGTGAATCAATGTACATCTTTGAAGTGAAGATTTCATTGCATGCTATTGTGTCGTAGATCAACCCAACCACACGAAACTTAGTTTTTAAAAAATTTAAAGTGTTGCAACAAAAGTTTTATTTTTCTGTTGTTTGTTATTGTTATCAGGATTGCTGATTATAAATACTGATAATTAGAAATAAAAAGATCATTCTGTTGTAAATCAGAGATTGTAAAAAATACAATAGCCGTGGGAATATTTTTAAGTTTAAAAATGTCTTAAATAAAATGTTCTTTTATCCCTTTTTTCTTTCCAGGTCAAGTTGTGGAATCCAGATCTCCATGGAGGCTCTCATTTATTACAGATCTATTCTGGGGAATCATAAACTTTGTGGTTTTATTGTGAGATTCGTTTTTTGATTGTCCTCAACATGAATAAAATTTATGCGTTTCTGAATCAGCTTAGATTTATGTTAAGTAACTTGTCTTTAAGGATTGAAATGTAATTGTAAAAGCTTTGCTAACATTAGTATTTAACAAATTGAAAAATTTTCTCTACCCACTTTGAGTACACATTTTGTTTTTAATCATTCTTCAAACATTATTTCTTCTACAGCACATCATTAACTACTCTACAAAGACTACTTTTTATGTGCGCAAAATCTAAGTTCTTATACATATATCCAGATTCTTTTTAAGCATAAATTTATCTCAAGACAAGTTTTCAAGTGTTTTATCAGTTAATCAGTCGACAGATTTTTTTTCTGTCGACAGAATATGTTTATAAAATTTCAGCTAAAAATGCTTTTCTTGGATTTTTAAAAGAATCTTTGTGCTTCATTTATAAACTTGTTTTCCTTTTTATTTTCAGCTTCCAGACTTTGGTAGATGTAAGTATAAAAAGTAAAAGAAATCTGCGGTGTTAATCTGATGCAGCTAAACACATTAAATGTATTTTAATGTTATCACTGAACCTTAAATTAGTGCGGGACTTGTTTAGCATGTGTTAAGGCTTCGCACAGAAAAAAGTAAATAAAGTTACTTTACCTTTCAGCTTTTACAGAGTGAAAAAAAGATTAAGGTAGCAAATGATTTTAGTGGAAGGTAGGTGTTGCACTCATCAGCTGTGTTTAGATTTTTTTTTATTTTTATTTATTTCTGAGTGAAACTAAACTTTCGAAATAAAATTAAGAACCAGTCACAGATTCTGCCAGATGGTCAAATAATTTAGTGGTAATTTAGTCAACAAGCAAATCTAGTCCTCTTAAACAGTACCTGTCACTGATTTCAAAGTATACATTTCATCGCCGTATGATGTGTTTAGAAAACGCTGATTATGCTGCAAAATGTTCCCCATGCTGCCTCTCTTTGTCATTTCCAGTGATATGCAAAAATGGTAGCTAATGTGCACCTTATTAACTGCATCCTTTTATGGTGGTTTACTTCAACTGGATTAAGATTATGACAAAGCAAGAAAAATATGTGGATTAACAAGTTAGTTTTTTGTTAAAATAATGTAGAAACAAATGTAAAGTTAAAATTAAAAAGCATATTGCTTTAGCAGAGGATGCCTTGGCACACATGTTCTCAAAGTCATTGAAATTCATTTAAAATAAAGAATCAGGATACATATGTTAATAAATTTTTGTTTCTTTTCTGCAGCCGAGTAAAAATTCAAAAGGAAACAGATATACATCGGATTACAGAAGACCAGGGTAAAGGCAATTAGGAAGCTTCAGATGGGCTTAAATTTGGGAGGAATACTAAATACTAAAATTTAGTTTACTTGTGGTGTACAGACAAAATAAAAATTTGAAAATAACACTGAAGCTTTCAATGGGCAAGCCCTGTTTTATGTAGCCAACTTTTATTGAGTTTTGATTCTTTATTTTTTCCTGTAAACTTTTCTTGTGTCGAGGAAAAAAAATTATCTAACTATATATATATATATATGTATATTTGCATTAGTAAATAATTTGTGAGCAAACTGATAAGATCTCATAAGCTTTGTTATCAAGGCAAATATGGATACTCTGCTTGAGAGAGCATTTTAGTCGATTTCAGGTTCTTTGGTTAATTTAACTGTCAAAACACTATGTTACCTTTGAGAACAAAAAGTATTCATTATTACTATAGGTGTCGTGGTCAAAGTTCTGTTTAAACTCAATATTTGTTATTGTTGTTGTTGTTGTTGTTGTTGTTGTCGTTCCCCAGGTCTGGTCCTGGTGGGGGACCTGGAGGCCCAAGGAGGAGGATGGGGGGAATTGGTGGAGACAGGGGAGGTAAGTTGTCTCCAAGATAATATACATAAATGTGTGGATGGACTGATTAACTCTCTTTCAGAAACTTTCATGCGGCATTCCTCTCTCTAAAATCTCTAAACAACTTCTATAACAGAAAAACCCCAATAAATATTGCTTCAATCAAAAATAAGAGGTGCCTCAGAGCATAGCTAATTTGTTTTACAAATGATCTAATTTGGTTATAAAAGCAGATATGGAAATTTATTACGTCATAGTATTTTTTCGTGACATCTGCCTACCTTCAAAATAATACTTCAGTCTAATGATTAATAAAGGCCCTTCTTATTTGACCTCATTCAAAGAAAGTTGGTTTATCCTTTGAAAGTCAGAGACCTTATACATTTCTTACTGTAATAAGAATGCCCCTTTATTGTTGCAACAAAGATAACCATTATAACTATTATAGTAATTATTATTATTATTATTATTATTATTATTATTGTTGTTGTTGTTGTTGCTGTTGTTGTAGTTATTTTTTTTTTCATTATCCACGGCTGTCAGAGGCACTTTGCTAGAAAATACGTAGTTGCTCTGCAAGCCCTATGTTATGGGCTTAGGTTACATTGGGTCATGGGCCGTTAAACACACCTGAATAGGAAAGCCAGCAGCCCCTCATGGCACCATCTCCATCAGCATTAAATCTGTTCCTCGATTCATTTTTTTTTTACATTTTGTTGCCTCATCACCAATTTTGTTTTTGTTTTTAAAGGGTACTTTTTGGTATCAAATAAAAGCTTGTTTTCTCCTTAAAAACCGAATGTTTTTTCTTTTGATCTACTAGAATTTGGTTTCATCCTATGAGTTTGTTTCAAATAAGCACGTCACGATGGGTCCATATAAGCGATAACTAGGTTTTTTATTGAAAAAAAAAATTGATTTAAATTAATGGGAATGATCAATTTGCCCGAATCTTGACCCATGTTATCAACAAATAACATAACAAATGTTAAAGACAAATTGGTTTAATGGGTTTTTTTTATACTTGGAAGCCTCGTTTGAACTATACCACATTTTGACTATGAAATATAAAACTCGTTTCAAATTTGAAAAAGCGTTCAATTTCTTTCTAAAGAATTTCTTAATAAGATATACGATCATTTTTTTTCAATTCTTTTTTTCATAGATAATGGGGCACGTCATTCTCATGTCTAATGTTCAAATAGACTGCGCCAATTTACAAAGGTGCAAAGGACAAACTAGGCAGTGTATGTGTCAGTCAGAACTTTTCTAAAACTCTCCAAAACTATAATTATCCACTTCCCACTGTTACCTTAGACTGTGCTGAGGGTGGCAAACTACAACTTAGTACAAGCAATACAAACACAAAAGCTAAGAGTATCAACTGCAGATACGTTAAAAGATTCCCTCATTGATGTTGCTTCCAGTGAAAATAAATAGAAATAGAAAAACCTGGGTGGCATTGGACAATAGATTTTAGTAAAGAGTGGGACAAAAGAAAGGTTAATAAGAGGCAAAAAACTCGTTCTTGCCTTGAAATAGGCTTTGGAGCTAACATGGCATAAATAAGTAGGAAAAGAATCAGAACCTTGTATCAAGAGAGAAATGTGTACAGAGGAAGTAAGAAGAATGGAACAGTAGAGACATACAATAAAGACAGCCTCTGAGGCAGGAACATCTTTGCAACAGCTTGTCTCTCTAGTTCCTGATCTCAGTAAGTTTATATTAGATGTCCTCGAAACACATAGAAAAGAGAGAACCTGATCATGGCAGTACAATGGTGGAATTTCCGAAGATAATGTGTGAAAAGGAATGGGGAGATCGTTGAGCACAGGTTAGATCTCTATGATTTGGACTTTAAATGGCTATATCTTTAAAGTTTCAACATTAAACCATCCAGATGAAAGTTTTTGAAAGTGCTACCTATCTGTGTGAGCTTATGAAAGTTTTGAAAATAATAATCGTTCCTTTTTTTTTTCTCAATGAATTTTTTGGAATACCCTAATTAACTAGTGTCTCAAGAATTAATAGAGAAATGTACTTTTCAATACAAAATGAATACGTGAACATGCTCCAATCAAATGTATATACCCGTTCAGCTCATTTTTTCTATCTTTCATAAAAATCAAGTTTTAAAACGCTTGAGTTTAAAACAATTTCATTGTTATTGTTTTAATTGAGGTATTTCTAAAGTTGTATTCGCAGTTGCATTTCTGATGATAACTCAAATCTAACGAAACAAGAATGTTGAAAGCACTTCTGTATTGTTGAAGCTTCCATATCATTCCATGATATTGCTGCAAAGAGTAGGGCGTCTAACAAGCTCATTTTAAAATGAGAGTTAGTGGTTTCTGTCTCTTCATATGAATTGATGAAGCGGCAAAGGACTCGCTTACGATATATTGTTGTGATCACAAGGCTGCAGCAGTGAGGTCATGTTGGGTGGTAGAAAAAACAGCTGTATGGCTCGAAGGTCAGAGATTGGTGGGTGAGCACTGCAGTTGTCTATATAATTAAGGCAATGGAGCGGCCTTGTAGCTGAAACTGCCAGTCAAGTTTTCGAATCCATTCTTCAAGTAGTTTGCTGGACATCCAAGCCTTTTTATTGAAGCAATAGGTCTTAGGCAGTTTATGGATGTTTTTAAAGCACCTTGGCTTTTCATGCTTTCTAGTTGCCAGGAGTAACAACCTTTCGCCTTCCAGGTTTGCAGCAAATAACAATAAGATGCGATCCTTTGGCACTTTTTGACCCGTGCAAGTTTCTCCCTGAAAAGCAAGTGATTAATTTGGGAGGCACGTATAGAAAAATCCTGTCTCGTCGGCAATATATCACGAGGTAGAAAATCTCTCAGAATCGCCTGCAGTTTTGCCTCCCAGCCTGTCATATTGACTCGTTTTGCAGAGGCTGCTTCCCCGCTCACTGCCTTTAGCAATATTCTGTGTCTGTTTTTAAACCTGTCAAGCCAACCACCACTCATCATGAAGTCGAAGTAGCCAAGACTTTTGTGAGCTCTTCGCCTTTTTCCACCACAAGAGACCCAGATATGGCAACATCATTGCTTCAAGCCTGTTTGAACCAAACGAGAAGACATCTGCAGAGGTTGATGTGCGTTGGTACTTATGGTTGTTTGTTCCCTTCATCACCGCAGCTTTTACTTTTTCCTTATCTTTCAAGAAAGTTGATAGGCAATGCTATAATCTCGGCAAATGTCAGCCTTGGGTTTCTTTCCTTTTTCCATTTCCTCGATGATGAGAAATTTTGTCTCAAAGGAAAGACACTTTCTTTCCTTATTTACAGCACTAGCAGGTATCATTGTGATGTTTTGCTCCAGTTTAGACTTTTATCGCAGTTTTAAATTCATAATGAATGAGCAGCTGAAGTGGGGCACTCGAGGAAGAAAATAATTCGTAGTGAGGTGAAGTTGACGCAGCGGAAATCGGAAAGACATAAACTAAAAGTGCGTTCACACCCTCTGATTTAGCAACGTCATGTGTATATAAGGATGTTGGTAGGGTGCTATAAATCAGATCTACATTATTGATCTTGGGTAAGCCTTGCCCCCTTTCTGACCTGCCTAGTGAGTCCTAGATCCAGCCCCATTACTTCACACTCAAACCTCCATTCCCTTCCCTTCCCTGCCACTCTACTGTGCACAACGCCCCCCCCCCCCCCCTCTCTCTCTCTCTCTCTCTCTCTCTCTCTTCTTTCTTTTTTTCCTTGTCGCTACGCCTTTCACCGAGCATTTAGCACTAGGTTTGGAGTGCCCAGATGGCTTTTTTTTCTCCATCTCTCTATCACACTGGCCCTTCCTTTCTCCTCGATACACCCACCGGTGTACACTCTCACCCACACATCTTAAATGGCACACGCCCGTGGATCTAATTTTTATCGCGGCCGAAACAAAGAGTCAGACATGTAGTGTGTAAGGTACAGTAACTTTTAACTTGGCTTTGTTGGTCTGTCATTGTAATGCCTTGTTTCATCTTGCTTAAACCGAAGTTGGTGAATTTGACACTCGTTGGATCCAGGGTTAATATATTGAGGCAAAGAGGAAAAAAATGGGACTTCATCAATCCCTTGTTGAGCCCGAGGTCTTGTTGGGTCCGCGCTCGTTGAAATCAAGGTTCACTGTATCATATTTGTTGTTGTTTTTATGTTCTTTAGATTTTTTTTTGTTTCTTTTTTAATTATAACAAAACAATATTTTATGTTATTGTTGTTGTTATTATCTGACTTAAACAGAAATCTCCTGTTTTTAGAACATGTTCTTCCTCTCTATGTTATCGCTACTTCAGTTAACAGGAAATAATTTGCCTTAAGAATAGAAATAAGAAAAACCCTCTTGAAATGTTTGTTGATCTTAGTCTGTCTAGATGCTTCTTGACCCAGTGATAATCCTAGAAAGTCTGAGAGCTTGAATAAAATTCAAATCCTACTGTGGCAGTAGAAATTACTAAGCTTTCAAAAACATATGTACTTAAGGTACTCTGAGATGTTACTCTTTTCATCAAATTTCGCTCCTTGGACCTTTCAAATGTGTAGAATGACCATTCAAAATTAATGTTTCGGCCTCCAAGTCAGAAATACATAGCAAATCTGATTTTAACAAGGTTAAAACTTTGCTTTTGATAAGATTATGTTGAAAAATATCTTTATTTTTTTTTTCAACAGGGCCAAATCCTCCGCCCATGGCAGGTGGAGGGTGAGGCAGGTAGAGGGTGTGTGGAGAAACATGTGAGCTAGGTCGGCTGTGGTCAGCTTGGTTTGTCCAGGACGAAGACGTGTCTAACTAGACAGCATGGCCTGTAACCATGGGAGACCAAGGAGCAACACAAGAGACTGGCCGGCCTATGTGTCACCCTGCACACCCCCTCGCTAGACATGAATGTACACCCTGTAGAACATAACCAGCTGTTAATTAATTGTTATTTTGTGTGCAGAGGTTGTGTGAAAGGGTTCAAAACTTGGACAGCACATGCATATTATGGAGTATAAGGGGGGGGTAAGAGAAATTTGTCTCAGGGATTTCCATTGTGTACTTTAGTCAGAGATATATGTATATATTACTATATCTTAATATTATGTATTGTGATGAAAGTAAAGCGGTGCGTGTGTTGATTACAAGCAGAGACTATAACTAAAATAAGATTAGTGATTCATGTGCCCCTTTACAACGCTAGCACATTAGATGAATTCTTGTCGAGGAGGTGTGTTTCTCACCCTTTCAGGTTGTAGGTTGTATCTGGACCAACAGTCTTCCTGCTTTTTTGCTTGCAAGGCTGCTTGCAATGTGCAGAAGGAAAATTAACCTGTGGCTTCTTTATCTTTTGTCTTAGTTTCTGTGGAGATAATTAGAGATTTTTGTTACAGCTCTTGAGCTTCACTTTACGTCTTTAAGCCATTGCAAAAGGAGGTGATCAGTGCATGGTGCTAGAACAACTTTAGAAAATCGTGAAAAATGTGTTGAGAATTGACTTGACCGAAACATTTGAAAAGCAGGCTAACTTATCTTGAGATAGTTTTCAATTCTGGAAAAGCTTATAGTCTATTTTAATGGTTTGTTGGTATAATTTTTTTATCTGCTCATTAAGATTGGTTTAAAAATTTTTGACTATTTTTTGTTATAAACCATGTTGTGTGATTTTGAAAGGTTTAAAAATTTGTGACTATTTTTTGTTATAAACTATGTTGTGTGATTTTGAAAGGTGTAAGTTTTTTTTTTTTTTAGTGGGCTCTAAAAATTGTTTTCTCTGATTAAAATGTTCACTAAATTTTCCAACTCTTTAACAGCTGGTGAATGTTCGACCTTTTGTCCCAAGATGCTTGCCATGTGCTGTGGCAGCCTTATGAAACTGTGCCTGTCAACTTCAAGAAGGAAGGAGGGCACAGTGGATGTGCAGACTTGGTGAAAGGTTTTAGTTGTTTTTTTTCCTGGGTAAATTGTTGATCCTTGAATTTTTTTTTAATTTATTGATTTCTATTTATTGATCAATTTATGCATTCATGAATTGATTTCAACTCCTTTGCAAGGAACAATTGTTTCACACTTGTCCGTTATTGCCCATTGCTCTAAGGGGGGTTTGATTGCTGAATAATATATTGTTTCACACTTGTCCGTCATCGCCCATTGCTCTAAGTGGGGTTTGATTGCTGAACAATATATTGTTTCACACTTGTCCGTTATTGCCCATTGCTCTAAGGGGGGTTTGATTATTGAACAATATATTTTTCATAAGCTTACAATAGTGAGAATTGCCCCATGTTGTGTGTTTCTCTTGGAGGTGTAGGCTCTGTATTAGTTTGAAACAACCACACAGAAATGTGGAAAATGCAAAACTGAACTCCTATTTTCCATTTCCTTGATATTATTTGTTTTCAATGTATATTTATAACTCCAAAGAATTCCTGGTTGTCTTTAAATATAACAAAGCCCACAAAGTTCAACAATTCTGTTTTGTATGTTTGTACCAAGGATGGCCTGCTTTCTGTTTGCAGCATCTCAGTACCTTCAGGCTTTTGCCTTCATCATTTGATCAGAGGCAGCTTAAGTTATGTCTTATTTTTGTGCAAGAAACTGGAGTGATGTTCAGCCAAAATATATGATTATACAGCAGGCTCTGTCTAAGAACTCGCCTTTCCAACTCTTGACTCAAGCTCTGATTTTTTTCTATCTTATGAGGGTAGTGTCTCTCATCTTATCTAATACTTTCAGGTGTTTTCAGAGTGACAAAAGTGTGCAAACACTAAGAAAGGGGAGGGCAGTAGGAAAATGAGGCAAAGGGCAAAAACACCTGATGGATTAAAGGTTTGTTTCTGCATCATGCCCAGGCAAGGTGCTCTTTAATCTAGAACACAACAATGGAAGAGAAAAGTTAAAAAAAAAACAAAAAACTGTTGATGAATATCCACAGATATTTACTCTATACCTTTCCCATATGCACCAGTGTGAGGATGAAAACCAAACCAGTATGAATACAACTGCATGATATCTAATGATCTGAGAGGTCCAGCGTGTGTCGGTAAAAGATTAGCCCACGGTTTTAATAACGGCTGATGAAGTCTATGAATAAAGTCGAAACATCTCTCTCGTTTGATTCTAGTTTGCATCATTGTTCACTTTGTCCCACAGTTCTCTAAGATATGTGCTAGATCTTTACATAATCCTATGTGCGACGGTGCAGCCATATACCTACAGTAAAACCTAAATTATTGTGAGAGTGGGTGTCAATTCACTGAGTAAGGCAGGGCTTTACTAACTCTCTTGTACTTTGATTCCTCTCTGTCTCGCCCTCCGAGCATCAGTCACTAAGGTACCCTTGATTGGTTTATGCCTGTTAAGAGGTTGCAAAAAAATTAGGAGGGAAGGGGGGGAGGGGGTGATAGATGGTTTCTTCTTTAGTCTGCAGAGTGCCAAAATTGTCCCATTAAGAAATTTGTCCATGGATCCATTTTTTTTTGTGCCAAGAGCTGCATGCTTAAATAGCGACTTGTTTTTTTTTTTTTTTAATTTTAAGGGAAAATTGGCTAAAATTTAGGATGGGTTTAGGATTCCGATCACGGCAATTTAATCTCTCCACTAAACCATACTCCATACAATTTTATAAATTTTGTTTCTTTAAAGAATACTCTGCCTGTATCAAAGTACCCTCAACTAAAATGTCATCTGTTACACAGAATATTTTGTCAGTGTTTCACTTTCTATTGAAAACATGAAGACTGTCCTCACACATTTTCCATCCCAACTTACATCCAAAACTGCTTACAGGTTTTGAGATTTTATAGTTTTGTGACCTATGTAATCCATTTCATCTTGATTGAATAAGTGTCGAGAAAAAATTACAAAAGTTGTGTAATAATATGATGTTTGTTGATATGAGCATTCTGTGACTGAAATATGTGAACAATATGTGTTACAATGGCAGATCATATATTTTCGTGCATTGAGCAAATTTTGACATTAATTAATGATATGATTTATGATGGGGCAGAAATTCTGCTAATTAAATGCTTTGAAAAATAAAGCACATGAATATTTTAAAAAAATGAATAGGCTTATCGTTAACTCCCTTTTCACTGATGAGTGTTTTTATCTAATTTAAGTGTTTTTGAAGTGGAGTGAGCAATCTGTGTTCTCTCCACACAAAAAGAAATACAAGTATTCATTTTTGTAATATCAAAAACAACACAACATATAGCACCCACCACAGAGAACTCTGCTGTGTAGTGGAGAAATTACGGACAGGACACATTCTTTATAAATTATATGGATTAAATTTATTTTACATACTGCTAAAAATTGTTAGGAAATTACATAAATACGTACATGTATCAACAACCATAGCTCAACCCTATCTGTACATCAGAGATGATTTGTTATACCAGGGTCGTTTCATAAAATATTGTTAGGATATGCTTCAAATTGGAATTTACTCCTGCAATTTTGAAATTTTGCCAAATGATTCTGTGTTATTTATAGCAAATACATAGATTGAAACTATACTGATCATCGACCATTTCTGAAAGAAGCAATGGGGTTAATGCAGGTAAGCCCTACCAGAATTGTGTGTTGGTGTATATAAATAAATAATATATATATAATAAATATTGTGGAAAGAGTATGTATTGCACACATGGTGAGATAGGGTGGAAGGAGTGAGAGAAAGAGACAAGGACAACAGACAAATGAATAGCCTGACATAGGTGAATGAGTTGAACGAGAGAGACAGAAGGGGGGAGGAGAGAGGTTTGAAGGACAATTCTCTACATGTACTTACACAATGCATTTCTGTCACTCTAAACACTGCCCTCCTGTATCTGGTGATTTCTTTTTTATGAAAACAGTTGTTTATTTATTTGTTTTCAATTGTTGCAGCTCGATTCTAATCCGTGAAACTACTACTACTGATACTATTACTACTACTACTACTACTACTACTACTACTACTACTACTACTACTACTACTACTACTACTACTACTACTACTACTACTACTACTACTACTACTACTACTACTACTACTACTACTACTACTACTACTACTACTACTACTACTACTAGTAGTAGTAGTAGTAGTAGTAGTAGTAGTAGTAGTAGTAGTAGTAAAATAATAATAATTATTATAATAATAATAATAATAATAATAATAATAATAATAATAATAATAATAATAATAATAATAATAATGATGATGATGATGATGATGATGATGATGAGAAGAAGAAGAAGAAGAAGAAGAAGAAGAAGTAGTAGTAGTAGTAGTAGTAGTAGTAGTAGTAGTAGTAGTAGTAGTAGTAGTAGTAGTAGTAGTAGTAGTAGTAGTAGTAGTAGTAGTAGTAGTAGTAGTAGTAGTAGTAGTAGTAGTATAGTATAGTAGTAGTAGTAGTCGTCGTCGTCGTCGTCGTAGCAGTATTAGCAGTAGTAGTAGTAGTAGTAGTAGCAGCAGCAGTAGCAGTAGTACCCCGGTAGTTGTAGTAGTAGTAGTAGTAGTAGTAGTAGTAGTAGTAGTAGTAGTAGTAAAATGATATTGATAATAATAATAAGAACAACAACAAAAACAACACCAGTATTAATAAAACAAAGCAAAAAAAAAAAATCATTTACATGGAAAATCAACTCAGGTTATAGAGTTCGTCATTAATCCAAATTTACATCCCACAGTACATACCCGGTACGATTAACTTTGCCTTAAGTCGCTGTAATGAACTCTCCCCGCGGAACATTTTAAGTTAAAACATCAAAATGTGCCGTCAGATTTTTGTTTGTTTGCTTGTTTGCTTGTTTTTTTTTAATCATTAGATTGATTTACGTAATTTGACTTTTTTCTTTTTTGATGGGGAGGAAGGGGCGGACAATTTTTGTACGGATTTTTTTTGTGTCAATTATTCTCACTTCTCTTGGTCATTCTATCAATGTCACTGCTTAAAGTTCAGAGAATAATCAGTGATTGTAAATCAATATTATTAAGATAATTATCTCCATTCAAACCAAGCTTCGGTACCAATAATACTTGAGTCCACAGCTACTATGTTTCTAAAGGTGTGAATTAGATTTTGTAAAGATCCGTTAAAGTTGTGTTCTCATTTCATTTATTTAAAGAGTGCAGAACTACGTAATGAAAAGTGTATCAATTAATTACATGTACCTTATTGTGAGCAGTAAGGACTGATGATTGTAATATTCTTCAGAATTGTATATCATGAATCTATAAATGAGTTGATAGTTGGAAATTACATGGATTTCTTCTTCTTCTTCGTCGTCGTCGTCGTCGTCTTCTTCTTCTTCTTCTTATTCTTCTTCTTCTTCTTCTTCTTCTTCTTCTTCTTCTTCTTCTTCTTCTTCTTATTATTATTATTATTATTATTATTATTATTATTATTATTATTATCATTGTTTGCAGTCAGAAAATTCTTGAACAAACATAGATAGGACAACCTTTCCATTTTTTTACTGTATTGGACTTTTCACTGGATCACATGAGTCTTTGTGAAATCTCAGCGATATCTTACCGACAAATCAACAACAAAATCTAATGATTATGATTCAACATAACTTTATCATAAGACAAGGGTGGAGTCTTAGAGAGGCAAGGCGTTGCTTTATCCTGTTAATTGCACCTTTAGATTTTATGAAAAAATTCATCTTCATAGAAAATTCGTGATAGGGAAAATTTGAATGACATCAGAAAACCAAAACCTTCACTTAATCATTCCCTCCTCCTTAGTTAGCCTACATATTTTCATTGTTTTTCGTTCTTCCTTTTTTTTTTTCTGTATGGCAGTAAATACTGGCATCGTTAAAAATTAATGATAGAGAATATCGTTAGCGCAGCCTGGCAATTTCACACGGTGATGGAATGTGAATCAACCACAGGCTCTTCAGCGAGTAACTGGCGTTGTAAACACTAGGCAGATCATCTAAGCGTACAGGGTTGATCTAAACAACAACAATAAACAGGGCAGCATAGATCTACACACCACGCCATCTGGTTGCTGTGCTCAGTGACCGGAACGATGAAGGCCAGTAAGAGAAAGTTTCAGTGAAGGGAAGAAAAAAGAGGACTTAACAAAATATATCAATTTTCGACTCGAAACCACGGTAGACCGATCAATTTGTACTTGACCGATTGAGATCTCGGCATTCCGAGGTTATCTAAATTTAAATCTAGATTTGCTACAAGTCATAGAAGCTTAGAATCCAGATATCTAGGTCTAGATCTAGATCTAGTTCTAATCCGCAAAATTTGGCTAAGATTTTAACAGATCTGATCTAGATCTAGATCTAATTCTAATTTAGGTTAGAGTTTACTAGAAAAGGGTCTGGTAAGCCCATTTTTTAAAATCGGCCCCACACCTTTAATTACACCAGTCTTAAACGTAATGATTTTCGGATACTTTAACACGAATTTGAAGTTCATGTAATGTCTCATAAGGATTTATTGCTACATTATAAGTTAAATGACATTAGCCTGCAAAGTTGATTTAATGTTGTCCCATTCCTTTGTAAAAGGGAAGTAACCTAGCTAAAATCCGTTAAATTCCTTGGAAAGGAGGATTGATTCTGTGATAGTTGAAATTAAGTATTTACGAAGGGTTCTTCAAGTCTACATCTATTAGGCCTAAATGACAGAAATGTTTTTCTTAGAAATATACTTTTTGCTCTTCTGATACTCGATCAAAATCAGAAATCTTCAATTGAATTTATAAAAAAGTTATATACTGCTTACAAAATTGGGTTGCAATAGTTTGTTAAACAGATGAATAAGGTTTATTTTGTCAGTAATGATATCATCAGAAGATTTTATCTTAAGCCTAAATCTAGATCCTTGAGATGATAGTCCTATATAGCCAAGAGATTGGAAATCTCTGCCAAATCCAGAAATTTCAGTTAAACTGCCCTTTAAAAACAATTCTAGATCCAAGCCTAGTTTAGGATTTTAGATCTAGATTTAGATCTAGTTCTGGGTCTAGATCAGTGGACCTTAACCTTGTTGAGGTATCGACCCCCACCAGTTTCAGATTCAGATTCACTGAACCCTCCTTTAGTGAAAAATTAAATATAATTTTTTTCAAATTCAAGACATCGATATATATAATAATATACCGAACCCCAAGGGTTTGATTCCCCCCCTCTCACCCCTCCGTGAAAAAAAAAAAACAACTAAGAGGAGATGTTATATACTTAGATAATACAGCAAAAATTTTTCATTTTGCTGAAACATCCATTTTGTCAAAGTATGCATTATTTTATATGACTACTTCTGTTACTGTAGTCTACATTATTTTTCTTCAAAATAGTGTGTTTGATGATATTGATAAGTTACTTTTGTGATTAGCATTCATGTTCACATTTAGGTTGGATATTTAGCAGCATTTATGTCAAATTCCAATTTATTATGATCCTTTTATTTTGCAGATAAACAATAAATGGAAACCAATTAATTAAACAAAATTTTTATGAGATATCCAGATCTTAAGTAATGTTGTAGCAATATATTTAATGCTTTCTTTCTTTTTCTTTTTTTTTTTTCTTTCAAAGACCATAGATCTGCAAAAGGGAAGAGAATACTGTAGCAACAATTACCACAGCTTGCCTGAATTGAACTAAAAGTCAACACAACAGTCCTTATCACACTGTTCAAGATGAAAGGGCAGAGATTTTGCGATCCAATTATTTTTCTGCCGACAAGAATTGCCGTTATTGTTGTTACTTTTTTTCAAGGCTGCATGCTCAACTATTACCTGGTGCACTACAAGAATCATAACTGGTATGCTTGGATTGCAGCAGATGTGGCTGCTGTCCTGAGCTTTATGGTGGCGTTCTTCATTTCCTACAGGGAGCTCAAGCTTGTGCTCCGAGCGAGTCTCTCAGCAAAGCAGCATCATGTTCAGCCCTCTGTGGAAGCTGGAAGTTTCCCGCTGATGTACTTCTCCTGGATGGTCTACTCCATAGTTATGGTGGTACGCGTAGCAGTTATCTATCAGAACTTTGCCTACAAAATCAAGATAGATGAGTTTTTCGGAACCAACATGCTCAAATTCACTATTGCTTTGTCAGGAGTTGTGTTCCTTCTTTTGGTGGCTGCACATCATCGAGCCAAGCCTGGAACAACTGCTCGGAACCAGATCAACCTCTTGTCCGCCATGGTACCTTTTGACGTAATTGATGCTGTGGATATTCTCAGCATCTTCTTTGACAAAGAGGGCAAGGATGCAATGGAACCAGTGTTCCAGTGGGCGGTGATTGTGGTGGCCTGCATCAATCTGATTCTGCCAGTTGTACCCCTAATGATGCTGAGCAAGAGTCATTTTGGAATGCACAGCATTACACCTTCCATCAACATGCTGCATCGGTTGTTGCACATCTTCGTTATCAACGGGCCTCTTCTCGCTCTCCGCATCCTCATGTGGCATCGTGAAGGCCGGGACGTTTCGCCACTCATTGTTAAGAATATTGTAATGGTGCTGGTCGTGTCTATGGATCTGTATGAGAGCAGAGTCGAGCAAGATGATATAGAGGAGCTTCAGGAAGAAGAAGAGGAGAGGGAAGAAGGAACTGGGCCGTCACCAAGGAACTCAGATACTCTCGCAGTAGTGAGGTACAATAATGCCTGAACTCAAAACTGTACCCAATGAGGTCTAGATTTGTTTTCAATTTTTTTCTGCTGTAAACCCATTTTCAGAAAATTTATAACACATTTTAGATTAGAGAAGCTCAGTTTTTCTTTGCCTCTATTTAGGAAAAGCTAAAAAAAATTTCAATCACCTTCATTAATACCAGAGCAACGCAAAAAGAATGCACGTTAAGTAAAGCCACTTCCCTGTCTTTCCCCCACTTTAGTATGAGTCAACTTCGTGACTAGAATAAAAACTGCACATAATGTCAGTAAACTCAAATATGCATAGCATTAAGAGTTTAAAAAAAAAATGCGTCCACTAAAATAGACTGCATCAGAATGCTTTTTCCTAAAGCTCAGGCCAATACCTACAATGCCTAACTAGGCTTGGCATGAAGAAACTTACACCGCTGCTGTTGGGTGTAATGTCAGAACTTAATTGGTTTACAGAGTTTGCCTCATCAAATTATTAGCATACATGTTCTAATCTTGTCCATTCCATTTGTTTAAAAAGTGTGAACCACTCAGAATAATTATCGTGATTGTGTGATTAGGATTTTTATGCAAATGGATCGTAGTTTGGAAAAGAAAAAAAAAAAAGAAGAAAGTAACAAAATCTGATTGAGCTCTTTCTAAAAGTCAGGGCAGCTCAGTCGTGATATCGTCTGATTTGATTTTCGTTTTTAAAGTATGAACTATTCTTCCAAATTAGGGACCGGATTCTTGTAGATATGTAAATAACACTTGCATAAGGTAGGAAAAGAATTGCATTTAGTGTACACTAATTTAATTTCTAATTTATTTCTGCAGGTTTAAGAGAAGGAGAAGAAAAAAAAAAATAAAAAATATCCTTTCAAAGCAGAAAAGTTTGTAACTAATTTGCTAATTTGTACAGATTGAACAAGATTCATAAAATTGATTTATAATCAATAATAACAATGAACAATTTTACAAAGAGAGCTTCAGTGAATATATTTTAGACTGTCAAATAGTGATTTGTGATTTTTGCCATAGATTTCAGAGTCAAACTGCATTTTCATGCTTTTTTGTCCACTTAAAAGACAAAACAATATTTTTTTAAAACCCTACATCACAAATGAGACTTACAATGGCTTTTTCTTACAGACTGTATTTATTTTTGTACATCTTTTACCTCCTTGCTATAGGGTTATTTTGGGCTTTTCAATGTTAGAGCTAAATAAATTAAGCAAATTCAACGAAATAGGGCTTGATACATAACTTTTAAAGGAAGGAATCACACTCAGTAGAAGAATAACGTTGTATAAATATCTTATTCAACTTAAATTTCTTTTATTCAGAGCACAATTTATACAAAACTTGAATTTTCAAGTTTATTCTCACATGAAGTATTCTTACATTTTTCATAGATACAAAGTCAATTATTGTAGGCAGCACGAGTGTGTCTGAAAGGCTCATTTGGCGATAGGAATTAAAATCATAAGAGCTGGAGTTTCAGGTATCACCGAGCATTGGTTAGGGTAAAGGTTTAAGTGAAAATTAATGTCAATGCTTGCTATTGTGGGATTACTAGAACCATCGATTTAAAGATGCTTTGGTACCCATCGCCTTACTTCTAAAAGAGATCATAGCTTATACTTAATGGAGCATATTGGAATTTTGGTAGAAGCTATGATCTCTTCAAGTGGCAAGTAAGCATCTATAAATTGATGGTTCTAATCTCACCTTGGTAAGCATTTTTTGTTCATTTTCACTTAAAGCCTTGCCCTAATCACTGCTGAGCACTACCTAAAACTCTAGCTCATATATTTCTTTCTTATAATAACTCAGCGGTCTGCTTCCTCCTCATCTATATGTTTTAAAATAGACTGCTTCTGGAGAGTTTAAGAGTTAATGAGGCGGATGTGACTTCAGCTTGTGAATCTGGGTGTTGAAAGTTGAAAATTTTTTTTTACCTCGGATCTGTTTATTTGAAACAGGAAAAAGATCTTTACAGGGTTGTGAATGACATGAATTGAATTTAACGGACCTGTTCCAATAGAGACTTTGGTGGTCTTTAATTGATATGGTGCATTAGATGAATTCAGCATAATTATGTGAATTGATATTTCTGTGGCCACAATCTTGTTCACTCTTTAACTTAACAAGCTAATTATAGAAAACCTGGTCTTCAAGCTAGGTGTGCTATACCATAGTAAATCTGTGCCGAATGTCAATCTTAAAGAGCAAAATCAATTCAAATCTTAATTTCTCTCAGGTTTTTACTGAAATGTATGTGAATCAAATACATTTTAAGTTGTTTATCTATTCAGTAATAACAATCATTCCAATTCATTTGGACTAGAATAGAGAATAGTTTTGTTCTTTAACTTTTAGCTTAACTCTTCATGACTTGCTGATTTAGGACAGACCATTTTTTTATCATCATTATCTTTATGAAAGGTATACATGTATGTATTTATCATACTAATCACATTATTCTAAAACAAAAACATTAACAAATGTCAAGATGATTTTTTTTTCTTATTTATTTGGGTGAACCCAGTAATAATGGAGTGTTTGCTTTCTCGCATTCTTCCATGTTCTTATCTTCAGTTATACATTGTGCTTTTTGGGTATTTCATGTGACACAAACTGAGAGCTGAAGATAACGGCTCTTTAGAAAAAACAGATTGTAAACAATTTTTCCCTTTGCCAGATCTTGCCGGTCGTATCTCTAGCTCATAAAATTCTAATTTTTATTTGGAGAGACTTTGCAAAAGCTTAATACTTGTTATGAAGTTTCCCCTGAAAAATTTCCTATGTCTTATTTTAATTGTTCTAGTTTTTTTGTAGGAAAATTTTGATCTTTCATTTTTGTCTGAATGAAAAAGTACTATTCCTAAGCAAAGCAGATCTTTCAAAACCAAAATGATCACCTTGAATTCTATAAGTCATTGAAAGCATTTTGCTCACCAAATTTTTTCTTCTGATAAGAATGTTTGATTATTTTTTTTATTCTCTTTGCTTTATTTGGATGAGGATACCATAATATTCAGCACACTTGATCTTTCCTTTTTATCTGTACAAGATCTTATCTCACTTTATCCTTTACCTATGGCTTATATGGAATCTCAGAGTTTTCCTTTTCAATACAGAGTCCATAATTTTTCTTTCATTCATACATTTATTGATAAAGAATTTTTTTTAACTACCCAACGATATTTTGTTTTATCACAAATACCATTTTTGAAATTTTTAAAAACTTTCCTTGTTCAAATTTTTGTCTGAAATTTTCATATTTATTTCAGGTTCTCTAAATCATAAATTCTCCTAATTTTCAAGAAATAACTTTTTATGTACTCAATTTATTGTCTTGTTTAATGTAACATTGTAGTATGTGTTGCTCTTATTTACATATATTGTGTAACCTGTTTCATTTTCTATTTCCATGTAATTTGCATTGCATGACAAAATTAACAATTTTTATTCAGAGGTGTGTCATTGTTTATAAATTTGTTGCAATATCAGTTTATAGTATCAATACAAAGGGACGAGTGATGACAAAGATTGTTTATTATCCTGTCTTTCTTGGTGAAGTATATATAAATATCAATCAGGTTGCTACTGAGGTTTTATGTAAGGTTTGCATTACCAGAACCAAACACTCTTGAAATATTTCTTGTATTTCATGTGAATAGTGGAAATGTTCTCTATGCTGCTGTCAAATATGCCATCCGATATACAAGAATCTTTGATCATTTTGTTAGTGCTGATGCCATTGTGTATTAGTTGTTGCATCTCTTTACTACAGCCTTTTCACCAACAATATAATTACATATAAACCTGCATAGTTTGGTAATTTTTTGCCCTCTGTTATTTTTTAAAAAAATTTTTTATTTGATACTATAACAACAATATACTGACATTCATACTGATTTTTCATTGGCTTCCATTTATCATGTTTCAATAATTTTTAAAATTTTTGTTGCTTATCAGAAGTCAGGGAAGAAATTTTTCAACACTGACAAACTGGTAGTGAAACTTGTCAGTCATAAAGGTGTTTTTGTTTTTGTTTTTTTTTTAATTAAGGAAAAAAAAGTATAAGCAATGGATGGATATAACAATTTTTAAACAAAATTGATAACTTTTTGTGGGCAATTGATGATTGCTCAAGTAAAGAATTTCAGAACGCAATTTCTTGTCTGTTCCAAGGTAAAGCCTTTACCTTTGTCAACAAATTTTTGCTTTGATGTACATATGGCAACCAGTCCGTATAAGCTGCTTATGTGTATATACACATGTCAGCACAGCACTTAAACCTTGTGCAAGATTTGCCATGGAATCTTTTTTTCTTTCACATCCTTCATCCAGTTTATGCCTTTTCCTGTTTTGAAGAAATTGTGCCTTCTTTGTTTTTTCACTTGTGATCTTATGTTAAAACAGCTGCCTTGGTTTATTTGGTTCAACTTTTAGTTTATTTTTTTTACTTTTTTTTTTTTTTTTTTTGAGTGAAAAGTATCTCAAGGGGTTTTCTTTTGAAGTTCAAATTTGCAACATCTGATTTATTAGTTGAAGCCGAATACTTTTTTTGTTTTTTTATTCTGTACGTTTTACAGTTGGCGTGTCACATCCTTTTTTTCCCTATTGGGAAACGCTTTAGTGATGCGTTATCGTGCATACATGCACTGTTTTAAACCTTAGTTGCTCATCATAAACATTTGAATCTTATTACATGTACTCTGTTTCAAACTGCTGCCTTCATAATATTTTTTTTTTGTATGCTGAAGTTTTCAATCATTTACATTTAACCATTTGACAAATTAACCCTAAGGGGTATGTTTCATACCATTGTGTACCACTATTTAAGATTGATTTGTGTATCCCCATGTTTTTATCAATTTCATTGGAAAAGCTTAGCTGTAAAATAGAATAATGTCATTGGTGTATAATTTCTTGAAGTCATTTATAATGACATATCTTAAGGAGCATTTTGTGGTGATATGAACAAACAGGACAAGTGGTATGAAGATTGAGGCATTTAAAAATGAAAAGAAGTGACAAGGTAAATCAATATAGTGTTAAGAAAATTAAACTCATGAAAGCATGTAATTAAATCAATACTTTCAGCAAGATGTCTTTCAGGAAAAACAAAACATCATGCCATGCTTGCAATCCCCTTGACTTGCATGTCTCAAATACCTTATTTCAAGTCCAATGTTATAAACAAAATCCAATAGCAAATCAAGAAAATGTGATATTCTAAGTCTGTACGACCATTTTACCTTCCTCTGACTTGCTTCAAAACTAAGGATCGTTGTGGACTGGATTTGAAAAAATCTTCCGTCATTTATTGCACCCTCAGATAAAGGAGGAAGGAACAAAAAAGTGCAAATTATACAATTCACTTTAATGAGCTTTCTAGCTGTGAAATTTAGAAAACATCATAAAATCATCAACATTTTCTGAAGAAAGGAGCCCATATAAGATGCTTTCAAGTGAAACGCTTCAATAGAATGAAAAAGGTTGAAAAATATCTGGAGGCATTTTTTTTATCAAACCCAAATTTTCAATATCTGATTTATTGGAATTAAGAGGAAGAATTCAAGATTAGCTTTTGATCTTCTATTACATTTTTTGAAAAATTTAGATGACTGCTTTAAAACTCAACTAGATGCTGGAACTGAATATATTATTGTCAGCCTGACACAGCGGCTGGAGTTAAGCCCAGATTTGTTTTGAGCCACAGCCTTCTCTAGATGTAAATCTATTATTTCATGCCTTCCTTTCTTTGCTGTGTATGTGAAGAAATATCTCTCGACGTAATGGGCTGTTTTGTTTTTTTAATCCTCTTCAAGGTTGAAAAATACACTTTACATAGTGCCAAAAACTCAGATATGCCCGAGCTTTGGCCCAAATTTGTTTTTGTCCCTCCGATACTGGCATATTGACATTTTTGATAATTTTCATATTTTAAACTTTTTATTCTCAATTTATCGGACTCAATGTAGACTGTAACAGGCCTTAAATTTATCAAACCAAATTGCTCTTATTGGTTCATTTCACTCTGCTCAATCGATCTGATTGTATGAGATGTGAAGCTCAATTTTTTTGGTTAGGCTTATTATGCAAAGTCTGCAAGTGAAATTGCTATCTTTTCATACACACTTTAGTAGAACCTTATGAGGTGATAAGGCTTTAAAATTCTTCATGCTTTAGGTAGACTCCATCTTGTATTTCTTCTTGTGTATACATACGTGCCTAAAAAGTTCAAATCTATTTTCACATATAACTTTACGTTTCAGATCAGCCCTGTTATAAATTTTGGATTCTCCTGCCGTGATAATTTACCCAAAGTTTGTGGTCTTTGACCTTGCAGATAGTTCAGGAGGTCAGAGGATAAGTAGCGATTGGTGAAGTAGGGGAATTCCCATACATCTGCAGATGTTAAAGGAAAGTGTCTCTACAGGTGGTGAAAATTCAATCAATAGGTAGAAAAGTTAACCCTCATGCACATATATTCATCATAATTATATTAAGAGTTGCCCTTACAGTTTGTTATTGACAGAACTAGCTGGCAGGAGAAAGTGTTTTTTTTTTTCTGTCATTTTCTTTTTTCTATGTTGGAAGAAAAGTTTTTAAAGACACATCTTCATTGTGAAATATGGAAGAAAAATTGCTTAAACTATGAAATGATGTTGGAAAGGTTTTGTTATGATAAAAATTACTTTCAACTTCCATGATCAATAAAATGAATATGGGCAAGTAGGCCTATGTGTTGATGCTAACTTTTTCCAATCTAATCTGACATATAGCCTTACATGGAGACGAAAAAAGAGTTGTGTTTGTGTTTATATTTCACTGGTGCAATTTATTTATTTTGATAAAAAATTCATAAGATAAAGCAATGAGAGAATTCAAAGCTGGATACTACTGAAAGCTCCAGAAAACATTTTGTTTGTCTTTGCTTTTAACTGGCAGGGTTAAGCAGGAATTAGGTACTGCTTTTTTCTCCTTCTTTCTACAGTCAGTTTGACTTCAGGGCTTTTACATAGGACACAATTCACATGTCCTAGTTATCTTTCCCTTCTTCCAACGTCTTTCTGAGCACAAAAGTTTTTGTTGATCACATTGGGAAATTTTTTGTTTTTTTCTTCCATGCCAGTCTCTTAGCGAGATAAAATCTGGATAAAATCTGGACTCAGTATACCGAAATTGGCCGTCCTCTTCATTTGATTTATTTTTTAAAATCAAATTTCACAGCTTTTATTCATTTAGGTGCCTTATATAAGATCTGAGAACAGTAATATTCATACTGGTAATGTCAGTTTGTATAAAATCAGTATGAATTCAGCCAAGTTTTGTGTCAAGCTTACACTTGCAGGGAAATTAATTCAGGAATTGGTCTTTGTCTGCTTCTTTGAAAAAGATTAAATTACTGAAGATTATTTTATGTTATAAGATATTCATTGATATTCAAATTTGTTATGTGCATGAAGGAATATGTGATAAAAAAAAACTTGTTACATGGATCTGAAATTACATGCTTTGAGATAAAGGATTATACATTTATATTAAAAATTAAAATGAAAATTTCTAACTTTTTTGTTCTTTTATGAAATTGAATCACAAAAAAAAAGCTATGAAATATTGTCTTTGGCTTGTACACATTTTTGATTCTCAGGCTTGTGTGTAAATCCATGGGACAAACATTTTAAAAGATCTTGATGTTCGTAAATGTTGTCTAATCAATGTACTTGCTCTTGAATTATTCTTTTCTTTAGCGATATATTTTTAGATAGTCAGATATGTGACAGAAGTTTTTCCACAGAACTTCTTTACGTTTATGTACAGTGTAATGTATCTCTCTGTCTCTGTATGTCTGTCTGTCTGTCTATTTCCCTCTCTCTCTCTCTCTCTCTCTCTCTCTCTCTCTCTCTCTCTCTCTCTCTCTCTCTCTCTCTCACTGCCTCTTTGTCTGTCTGTCTCCCTCTCTCTCTCTCTCTCTCTCTCTCTCTCTCTCACTGCCTCTTTGTCTGTCTGTCTCCCTCTCTCTCTCTCTCTCTCTCTCTCTCACTGCCTCTTTGTCTGTCTGTCTCTCTCTCTCTCTCTCTCTCTCTCTCTCTCTCTCTCTCTCTCTCACTGCCTCTTTGTCTGTCTGTCTCCCTCTCTCTGTCTCTCTCACTGCCTCTTTGTCTGTCTGTCTCCCTCTCTCTCTCTCTCTCACTGCCTCTTTGTCTGTCTGTCTCCCTCTCTCTCTCTCTCTCACTGCCTCTTTGTCTGTCTGTCTCCCTCTCTCTGTCTCTCTCTCTCACACACACACACACAGACTCATACACACTAAACTTGTTCCATCCTTTATTTAAAAAAAATGTTCTCTCCCTTCAGATCTAATTACTCAGCCTGTATGATAAAGAAAAACACCACCCAACCAATTCTAGCTATTTTGGATTATTCCAATTTGTTATTTCTTTTTGCTAAACTTGGCACGATACACTACTAGTGCAATAGCTGTGCCTGTCAAGTCTTCAAGCCCTAGTGAAATATGTGTCTTACTTGGTTGAGTTTTTCTCACCCTGATTTATTTTTATGTCATGGACTCCCTCTGTCATCACTTAATGAAAGCTTTTGCTGTTGCGCAGGGCAGAAATATTTTCTTGATGCTTGTTTGAATTGGAAAGTAATTTTGATATCAGTTTCAAAGTGGTGAGTGCATGTTGGAAAGTCATAACTCTTTCCCTCTCTTAAGTGTGTGAATTTTTAGGAATGTCTATATATTTGAATTTATTATTTTATTATCATGCTTGTTCATTTTACAATTGTTTGCCCAATAACCACCATTGCTGGATATAATGCCATAATTTGTGTGCCCCCAACCTTCCTCTTCCGAATTCACCAGTAGCAGTCAAGAGCAATACTCTAGATTTTGATTGTTGTATGTCTCTTCTGAATTCTTGGAAAAATGCATTTTCACAGTTACAAGTTGTGCATATATTTTTATATTTCGACTAAACATTAAGAAGTTAGAGGAGTATTTATAGTCGACAGATATATGAACTTCACTCGCTTTATAATTTGTTTTAATATTTATAACAAACATCGTCAGGTGTAACACCTATGAGAGTATGAGATTAAATGGCATTCTTTTAACAGTTTTTCATGGTATTATTCTGTAGGATTGTCATTATAAATCAAGTTCTCTTTCCAAATGATTTGAGGAAATAATGATGTAACACTGATGATGTAAATGCGCGCATTGCAACTTGGACAATTCTCCTGTGAAGTTGTGAATATGATAATGATATATGTGTGAATGTTTTATTGTTCTTTTCTAAATTGTTTAGATTGTGCAATGTGGCTTTTTTTTTACTTATTATTTTTTTAATGAAATACTGCTATTAAGGGAATACCTTCATGTCTTTATTTCTAATTTTTAAAATATCTTTGAATTGTTCACCAATTTGTATTTATTTTTTTTTCTTGCTTTGTTTTGTTTTGTTTTTGGACACATGTTAATGAAGATTTTTCAACTTTTATCTAATCTCGCAATATATTATTAAGCTCACTAGATTTTCAAGAAAGTAAGTTGAAATGCAAATGAGACTGTTCACACCAGCTTTGATATTTGGATATTTTGATATTATTTTTCTTCGTTTCTGTTTTCTGTGATTTTCACATACATAAATCTCACCCTCAATTGTATTGTTACCATGCGGCTGTTAAATCGATATTATAACTCAAATTTTTTTTCCCTTTTGTTTTTGATGTATTATTCCAGCACATGCGCAGTTCCATATAGCTCTGTAAATTCGATTACTACTCACTATTCAATTATTTATATCTTTCAACATTTGAACCATCATTGTGTAATAAAAACCCTTTCTGTTTATACATCCTTTGCTTTTTGGCACTTTAAGGAAAATAATAAACAGGGAATGGTTATAACTTGTGAGATACAGTGTTTGGTTTTGTTTTGTTTTGTTTTTAATGGAGCATGCAGGTAATCATTCAGTAAAAGTAAGATTCTTTATTATCGCTTGACGATAGTAACTGGCCAAACGTGAAAATCTCAGTAACAAAATTGATCCAACAGCGTGGGGCCCACCCCCAGCACCAGATGTTCCAGTGAGGATTAGAACCCAGGACCTCACGGCTTTAAGTCGGATGCTCTACCTCTGCCGTCAAGCAATTAGCCCAACGCCTCATTGCCACAGTTTTTCTGTGTCAGAGTTGCTGGTTTGCATGGCATGGACAGACACACATGGCTAAGGCGTCTATTTCTGGGTGTCAAAGTTGTTAAAGCTCGAAGGTAAAGAATCTACGAGCATTTGAAACTTGGAAACGAGTGAAGTACATGAAAAAGTAGTCAGTGAAATTGAATAGTCCTCTTCGTGTTTCTTTTTTTGGTCAATCTGTACCAAGAAACATAGATATTAAGAAATTAACAAGCTAATGATAATTCCATACATGTGTTGAAACAAACAAAAAAACGACAAATTTTCTATTCCCTTCGTACCCACGATTTTGTGTTTGGAATTGAAGGGTATCCTGTATAAGTGTAAACTTGAAGTGCACTGGTTCCTTTAGCGCAGCTCGGCAAGTTGTTAAAAAACTTTGATCTTTGCCAGGCTCGTAAACCATATGGACATAGACCATACAGTCCAGACACGGGCAAAACCTGGGGTTGTGCAGGCATCCGCTTTTTAATAGTTACAATAAAGTCCAGAAATTTACCTTACTGATTTATCAGATTTATCGACTTATTTTTCATTGATTTGAAATTACATATATATATATGCACACACACACACACACATTACTTATTCTTTTCCCGAAAAGTTGTTAATAAAGGATTTTTCCTAATAAAATTGACTGCACTTTTTCAATTCAAAACATCTTTAAATCGGTGGTTCTAATCCCACAACGACTAGCATTTTTTCAGTCATTTTCACGTTAAGCCTATCCTAACTACTGCTGAGGACTGCCTACGACTCCTGTTCTTACAATATAATTCTTAGTAGTAGTAATAGCAGCTGCAGCGGCGGTATGTGTAGCAGTAACACCAACACTAACAGTAAAAGTGGTCGCAGCAGCTACATGTGTACTTACAACAGAAACATGAGCTGTATGGAATTGAGTAGGAAGGAGAAGCGATAGGAGTGGGACAGGATGAGGAAGAAGAAGAAGAACAGAGGTAGGACAGGATGAGGAAGAAGAAGAAGAACAGAGGTAGGAGAGGATGAGGAAGAAGAAGAACAGAGGTAGGACAGGATGAGGAAGAAGAAGAACAGAGGTAGGAGAGGATGAGGAAGAAGAAGAACAGAGGTAGGACAGGATGAGGAAGAAGAAGAACAGAGGTAGGACAGGATGAGGAAGAAGAAGAACAGAGGTAGGAGAGGATGAGGAAGAAGAAGAACAGAGGTAGGACAGGATGAGGAAGAAGAAGAACAGAGGTAGGACAGGATGAGGAAGAAGAAGAAGAACAGAGGTAGGAGAGGATGAGGAAGAAGAAGAACAGAGGTAGGAGAGGATGAGGAAGAAGAAGAACAGAGGTAGGAGAGGATGAGGAAGAAGAAGAACAGAGGTAGGAGAGGATGAGGAAGAAGAAGAACAGAGGTAGGAGAGGATGAGGAAGAAGAAGAACAGAGGTAGGACAGGATGAGGAAGAAGAAGAACAGAGGTAGGACAGGATGAGGAAGAAGAAGAACAGAGGTAGGAGAGGATGAGGAAGAAGAAGAACAGAGGTAGGAGAGGATGAGGAAGAAGAAGAACAGAGGTAGGAGATAAAGGACGAGAAGAGCTACTATTTCTATAATAATTTCTTTTTTTTTATATACGATTTACCAAGTTATATAACAGAAATTTAAGTTAAAATTTTAATGCCCATATTCGGCCTCTTTACTACATAAATTGGCGATCTTTTGCCCCCCACCCCCACCTAAAAAAAACAACAAACAAACCAAAACAAACAAACAAACAAAACCAAAATGAAATCAAGAGAAAACTATTAAAAAGAACATGCTTTTGACACAGCACACTCTCACTTCCAAGAAATGAGTAAAAAGAAAAAAACTTACAGAACTGTAATGTTAGTGAAAGTAGTTTATTGTAGTTAAACTGGTATCAACAGGTCTTTACCGCATCTCAGCGGTTCTAGAACAAGGCAGACGGTGAGAAAACCATCTCCCTGCAACTTAAATATCAACAAACGATTATGTGTAAAAACAACTCCTAATTTGACATGTAAGGTTAAATCAAGTATGAAGAATATCATATTATGTAAGGTGAAAGAACGAAATAATAACCAATATCACATTTCGGTTTGATGCGGTTCCTGTAAATATAATAACAAGCACTAATTTGTGTTTACAGTTTAGGGTTCAGAGGTAAAAAAAAAATATGTACACACTTGATAACCATCACAGAATATCTTAGGGCTTTAGATACATGTGTACAAATTATGATATACAAAATAACTTGCACTTGCGTTTAAGTAGCTCACAAAGTGTATTTTTGAATTATATGTATTTAGTTTCCTTCTTTGATATCTTCTTCTTCTCCTCTTCCTCCTCTTTTTCTTCTTGCCAGCGGATATCTTTAAGAGACGTTGCTTCTTGAACCATTTCGCGGGTCAGCACTCGATCTTCTGCCAGTCTTCCTGCTTGGGTTGATACTGCTTTCAGCCAGTTACTTTATTTATTTATGTGTGGAAAAATAAAGTTAAAAGCTGGGCGTTAAAAGTGTCACCGTGATCTTATTAATTAAAAGAACTGCAAGAACTTAGTGCTCTGGTAAATCAAGATCAACATAGTTTGCAATTCGATAACCCTGTTTTAACATGTTTCGGAAACAAAGAACTAGAAACTGGAAGAAGAAAGCTTAATAACCAACTGCTACTGAAAAAAAAGATATGTATATCTTTTTAAAAACCAACATAAATAAGGGCGTCAAAAATCCCCCACCCCTCACACACAAACACACACACCTCCCCTAGCTCCACCAGTTCAGACTTGAGTGTTTTTTTTTTTTTAATTCGTAAACCCAATCATTATACAACAGCATTTGAATGTTTATAAAACAAAACTGGACTTCAAAATAGGTTTTACTAAACATTTTTTTCCAGTGAAAGGAACTATTCAACAAACGTCAGAAATCACGTACTGATATCGACTTCTGTGTAATGAGGGGAAAATTATCCGGCATGATTAAAAAAATTATACATATTGCCCTTTTTTCCCCAGATAATTTGACTTGAAATATTATTGTTAAAGTGAGGCGACTCTCTATATAGTGGAAGTCTGAATATGTGATCAAATAAAAAATGTACAGATAGGAACAAAGGTGTTTGATATATATACGATAACTGATATCCTTAAAAAAAATTGGGTTGAAATAAATGATATTCCTTATGGACGTTGTAGCCAATTAAATGATCATTCAAAGGCTGAAATAAATAAGAACATGCAACATGCAAACTGACAAACATGAACTGCTTTCCAAAAATAAATCAAGGAAAACCAAAATTACTTAAGAAATGAAAAAAGAAGCCAAGCAAGTGCAGCCTCGACCAAACAGTAAACAACTGGTCAAAGTAGTATCCTTCAGACATTTCGTGATTGCGCCATTGACAATGTTTTACATATTTTCGAGTATTTTGAAATAGACATGCTTTCTTTTTTAGAGACCCACAAATGTCTAAAGCCAATTTCATAAGTAAGGAATCTCCCCAGAGAATGTTCCATTCCTGCAGAACCGCTGACCATTGTGGTAGAGACTGTGGGTGACACAGAACATCTGCTTGGCCCTGGAGCACAACACTACCATAGCCCTAAGGATCCATATTGAAAGTTGCAACCAATAGCAGAACCCCACGGAAAGTGGCAAAAAGAATGTTCTTTTGCGAAACGATTATTGGGTCTTCATGAGCAATTGAATATTACTATAGCTAGCTCAGGAAGTCGTTGAATGTGATAAGTCAATGATGCTGGCTTCAGAACCACTCAGTGATTGAGTGACAGAAAACAAGGGCTGGACTGGAGCAGTCAGGTTTAATACTTGTGGGTCAAATGACTTCGAGTATCATGGTAGCAAAACGAACCTCGCTTGATTGTCTGAAGATGTTATAATCCTTAATACTTCTGCTGAAGTCTTTACGTAGCTGTTCATACATTCACAAATGAAACTATACACCTATTTGTTTTCTAGCCACTTATTTACACACACGCACAGAAAATAGTAAGGGCGTCAAAGTTGCATAAAATATGACATACACAGTAAATAGTGAACTAAAACAAGTTAATACTTTGAGGAGAGTTAATGCCTTCAACAAAAAGAGAGCGGATATCTTGAACTAAATGATAAATTAGTTTCTAGGGAAGATAAATATTTATTCTCTTTTTTTTTAGGCCACAGTCAAGGAATATCACAGCCAATGAACTCTCGCCCTTTCTTCTTTGAAAAAAATATAATCATTTGTTTTCTAAAACATTTTCGTACCCAGACGCAACAAATTGAGTTAGCAAAGAGTTATAATACAATACGTTTGGAAGAAGTGAAAGTAAACACACATTTCAATTACGTGTATGCGTCTGTGTTGGGCACGATCTCCGCGTCATGATGTCTCTTTCCAAAACCAATACAAAGCTGCCGAAGATAAGACATTCATTTCCTATCGCAATTTCGTTAGTTGTTCTGTGGAACTATCCACCCCCCCCCCCCCCCCCTTTAAAGAAGCGTTCATTGCACAACACACGCACTGCTTCCTCGACCGAACTTATCATCAGTTCTCGGAGTAGAAAGCGTCAGACGAGAGATGGCGTTATCTGATACGCTGTTCCGCTTCCGGGACATGCGCGGGACGCCTGAGCTGAACACCCCGCTGCTGCCCTGCTCGACCAGTGGTTTGATCCCGCCATAGTCGTCGGCTGGCTCATTGCCGGCGTTGTTGGAAGGTCGGCGATACATCCCCGTGCCGCGGAACGACAGGCGGTAAGGGTTGCTGCTGCTGCTCTCTGCCGGACCGTCTGCTGACGCTAGGTGGTTGCTGGACTGAAATCTCGGCGCAAACGGGGACGCAAACTCCGCTCCAGTGTTGTTCCCGCCATCGGCAAACGTTACGCTACTGGATCCGCCAGCTGCTGTGCTCCCACGTCTGCTGTGACCGGAAGAACTCACAGAGTCCCGAAAAGCGGCGCCACTGTTGCTGCTGTTGAGGTTGACTTGATTGCTGCTGCTGCCGTTGCTGTTGGCTCTCTCTGCTAGCTGTCTCGTCTCTGACAGGGTGAGAGTTAGTTTGGCCTCCAGCTGTTGAATACGTCTTTCACGTCGGTTTAGTTCTTCTTCGTTCTCCATCGCCTGGAGAGAGCAAAAGTTTAGATTACATCTTTAATGGGGTTCTTTAAAAAAGTGCAACGAATTGAAAGAAAACAGTTTTGTTTATCCCTTGATCCATCCCAACTGCCATTGCTTACTTTCACGTAGAACAAAAGCCAAAAACGACAATTAATCTACAAATAACAATACCATATCATCCAGTCTTACTCCATGCGAAGTGGAGGTTGAATGTAACGTTTTAGAGTAAACGGTTAGTTATGATGCCACTTAGCTACTCTCCCTCTCTTCCTGTCGGTCCTCCATAACTCCATCCCGCCCCTCCCTCCCTCTAGCTCCCAACCTCTCTAACTCATTTCTGTGCTCCATATCTCCCCCCCTCCCCCCGCCTCCCCCTCCCTCTCCCCCTACCTACCTCCCTCTCTAACCAATCTCCATCCTCCACAGCTCCACCCTCCTCCCTCTCCCCCTATCTACCTCGCAAACCAATCTCCATCCTCCACAGCTCCACCCTCCCTCCTCTCCCCTATCTACCTCTCTAGCCAATCTCCATCCTCCACAGCTCCACCCTCCTCCCTCTCCCCCTACCCACCTACCTCTCTAACCAATCTCCATCCTCCACAGCTCCAACCTCCCTCCTCTCCCCTACCTACCTCTCTAACCAATCTCCATCCTCCACAGCTCCAACCTCCCCCTCTCCCCCTACCTACCTCTCTAACCAATCTCCATCCTCCACAGCTCCAACCTCCCCCTCTCCCCCTACCTACCTCTCTAACCAATCTCCATCCTCCACAGCTCCAACCTCCCCCTCTCCCCCTACCTACCTCTCTAACCAATCTCCATCCTCCACAGCTCCAACCTCCCTCCTCTCCCCTACCTACCTCTCTAACCAATCTCCATCCTCCACAGCTCCACCCTCCTCCCTCTCCCCCTACCTACCTACCTCTCTAACCAATCTCCATCCTCCACAGCTCCAACCTCCCCCCTCTCCCCCTACCTACCTACCTCTCTAACCAATCTCCATCCTCCACAGCTCCAACCTCCCCCCTCTCCCCCTACCTACCTACCTCTCTAACCAATCTCCATCCTCCACAGCTCCAACCTCCCTCCTCTCCCCCTACCTACCTCTCTAACCAATCTCCATCCTCCATAGCTCGACCCTCCTCCCTCTCCCCCTACCTACCTACCTCTCTAACCAATCTCCATCCTCCACAGCTCCAACCTCCCCCCTCTCCCCCTACCTACCTCTCTAACCAATCTCCATCCTCCACAGCTCCAACCTCCCCCCTATTCCTTACCTACCTCTCTAACCAATCTCCATCCTCCACAGCTCCAACCTCCCCCCTCTCCCCCTACCTACCTACCTCTCTAACCAATCTCCATCCTCCACAGCTCCAACCTCCCCCCTCTCCCCCTACCTACCTCTCTAACCAATCTCCATCCTCCACAGCTCCAACCTCCCCCTCTCCCCTACCTACC
The DNA here is from genome assembly GCA_033675545.1 of Elysia crispata. NCBI lineage: Eukaryota > Metazoa > Mollusca > Gastropoda > Plakobranchidae > Elysia > Elysia crispata. Next base: position 201,162 of record JAWDGP010001275.1, on the reverse strand, counting down.
TCTCTAACCAATCTCCATCCTCCACAGCTCCACCCTCCTCCCTCGCCCGCTACCTACCTCTCTAACATATCTCCATCCTCCACAGCTCCACCCTCCTCCCTCTCCCCCTACCTACCTCTCTAACCAATCTCCATCCTCCACAGCTCCACCCTCCCTCCTCTTCCCCTACCTACCTCTCTAACCAATCTCCATCCTCCACAGCTCCAACCTCCCTCCTCTTCCCCTACCTACCTCTCTAACCAATCTCCATCCTCCACAGCTCCACCCTCCTCCCTCTCCCCCTACCTACCTCTCTAACCAATCTCCATCCTCCACAGCTCCACCCTCCCTCCTCTCCCCTACCTACCTTTCTAACCAATCTCCATCCTCCAGAGCTCCAACCTCCCTCCTCTCCCCTACCTACCTACCTCTCTAACCAATCTCCATCCTCCACAACTCCACCCTCCCTCCTCTCCCATACAAACCTCGCAAACCAATCTCCATCCTCCAGAGCTCCAACCTCCCTCCTCTCCCCTACCTACCTCTCTAACCAATCTCCATCCTCCACAGCTCCAACCTCCCCCCTCTCCCCCTACCTACCTCTCTAACCAATCTCCATCCTCCACAGCTCTAACCTCGGCCCTCTCCCCCTACCTACCTACCTCTCTAAACAATCTCCATCCTCCACAGCTCCACCCTCCCTCCTCTCGCCTTATCTACCTCTCTAACCACTCTCCATCCTCCACAGCTCCACCCTCCCTTCTCTCCCCTTATCTACCTCTCTAACCACTCTCCATCCTCCACAGCTCCACCCTCCCTCCTCTCCCCTTATCTACCTCTCTAACCAATCTCCATCCTCCACAGCTCCACCCTCCCCCCTCTCCCCTTATCTACCTCTCTAACCAATCTCCATTCTCCACAACTCCACCCTCCCTCCTCTCCCACTATCTACCTCTCTAACCAATCTCCATCCTCCACAGCTCCACCCTCCCTCCTCTCCCCTTATCTACCTCTCTAACCAATCTCCATCCTCCACAACTCCACCCTCCCCCCTCTCCCCTTATCTACCTCTCTAACCACTCTCCATTCTCCACAACTCCACCCTCCCTCCTCTCCCACTATCTACCTCTCTAACCAATCTCCATCCTCCACAGCTCCACCCTCCCTCCTCTCCCCTTATCTACCTCTCTAACCACTCTCCATTCTCCACAACTCCACCCTCCCCCCTCTCCCACTATCTACCTCTCTAACCACTCTCCATTCTCCACAACTCCACCCTCCCTCCTCTCCCCTTATCTACCTCTCTAACCAATCTCCATTCTCCACAGCTCCACCCTCCCCCCTCTCCCACTATCTACCTCTCTAACCAATCTCCATTCTCCACAACTCCACCCTCCCCCCTCTCCCACTATCTACCTCTCTAACCAATCTCCATTCTCCACACCTCCACCCTCCCGCCTCTCCCCTTATCTACCTCTCTAACCAATCTCCATTCTCCACAACTCCACCCTCCCTCTCCCCTTATCTACCTCTCTAACCACTCTCCATACTCCACAACTCCACCCTCCCCCTCTCCCCCTTATCTACCTCTCTAACCACTCTCCATTCTCCACAACTCCACCCTCCCCCCTCTCCCACTATCTACCTCTCTAACCAATCTCCATCCTCCACAGCTCCACCCTCCCTCCTCTCCCCTTATCTACCTCTCTAACCACTCTCCATTCTCCACAGCTCCACCCTCCCCCCTCTCCCACTATCTACCTCTCTAACCAATCTCCATTCTCCACAACTCCACCCTCCCACCTCTCCCATTATCTACCTCTCTAACCACTCTCCATTCTCCACAACTCCACCCTCCCCCCTCTCCCCTTATCTACCTCTTTAACCAATCTCCATCCTCCACAACTCCACCCTCCCCCTCTCCCCTTATCTACCTCTCTAACCACTCTCCATTCTCCACAGCTCCACCCTCCCCCCTCTCCCCTTATCTACCTCTCTAACCACTCTCCATTCTCCACAGCTCCACCCTCCCCCCTCTCCCACTATCTACCTCTCTAACCACTCTCCATTCTCCACAGCTCCACCCTCCCCCCTCTCCCACTATCTACCTCTCTAACCACTCTCCAATCTCCACAGCTCTAACCTCCCCCCTCTCCCCCTACCTACCTACCTCTCTAACCAATCTCCATCCTCCACAGCTCCACCCTCCCTCCTCTCCCCTTATCTACCTCTCTAACCACTCTCCATTCTCCACAACTCCACCCTCCCCCCTCTCCCACTATCTACCTCTCTAACCACTCTCCATTCTCCACAACTCCACCCTCCCCCCTCTCCCCTTATCTACCTCTCTAACCACTCTCCATTCTCCACAGCTCCACCCTCCCCCCTCTCCCACTATCTACCTCTCTAACCAATCTCCATCCTCCACAGCTCCACCCTCCCCCCTCTCCCACTATCTACCTCTCTAACCACTCTCCATTCTCCACAGCTCCACCCTCCCTCCTCTCCCACTATCTACCTCTCTAACCAATCTCCATCCTCCACAGCTCCAACCTCCCCCCTCTCCCACTATCTACCTCTCTAACCAATCTCCATCCTCCACAGCTCCAACCTCCCCCCTCTCCCCCTATCTACCTCTCTAACCAATCTCCATCCTCCACAGCTCCAACCTCCCCCCTCTCCCACTATTTACCTCTCTAACCAATCTCCATCCTCCACAGCTCCAACCTCCCCCCTCTCCCCCTATCTACCTCTCTAACCAATCTCCATCCTCCACAGCTCCAACCTCCCCCCTCTCCCCTTATCTACCTCTCTAACCAATCTCCATCCTCCCCCCTCTCCCACTATCTACCTCTCTAACCAATCTCCATCCTCCACAGCTCCAACCTCCCCCCTCTCCCACTATCTACCTCTCTAACCACTCTCCATCCTCCATACCTCCACCATCTTTCCCCTCCCTCTACCTCCCTCCCTAACCAATCTCCACACGAGACACATACCTCCCCCCTCTCTCCCCTCCCTCTACCTCCCTCCCTAACCACTCTCCACACGAGACACATACCTCCCCCCTCTCTCCCCTCCCTCTACCTCCCTCCCTAACCACTCTCCACACGAGACACATACCTCCACCCTCTTTCCCCTCCCTCTACCTCCCTCCCTAACCAATCTCCACTCGAGACACATACCTCCCCCCTCTCTCCCCTCCCTCTACCTCCCTCCCTAACCACTCTCCACTCGAGACGCATACCTCCCCCCTCTCTCCCTCTACCTCCCTCCCTAACCAATCTCCACTCGAGACACATACCTTCCTCCTCTCTTCCCTCCCTCTGCCTCCCTCCCTAACCACTATCCACACGAGACACATACCGCGCCCTGGAGCCGACTGATCAGGATATCCTTGCCTGCGATGGTTGACGTGGCTGCGGCCAGTTCTGACCGATACTTCTGGACAGTGGTCTCTAGCAGCTGCTGTTTGTCCATCAGATTGCGGCGTACCATATCCCTGTGGGAAACCAGACCGATGTGGGTCAGTCACACATTTACGCAGGTTGTTGTAGAAGAGAAAAACAACTAGAAATTCAGACCCTCACAAGATGGAATTGATCTCCGTCTCGGAAAGTCTAAGAAAAACTCGACATTTCAGATGGTCCTAGACATGAAGTTGATATTCAGAAGACTTGAACACCCAACTTAAGCTGCTAACTAATCACTCCTAAGCAGAGGAATGAAGAAAAAAACAAAAAAGAAAAACAAACTCGCCTAAAGTGCCGTTTGCAAGATACAACCTTCATTGGATTTCAGCCCAGGGCTTGCCGTTACTAAAGTCGAGGCCTTACCACTAAGTCATCCACCTCATCACGTGATCAACTCACTTGGAAAGAAAACGTCACCGTAAGACCACGGAGAAGGGTTTTTTAGGGCAATACCTCAAGCACATAGCAATTTTGTAACCAAAAAGAGCTACCCAGTTTTACGTGCTTTTCAAATCCGCAAGATAAAAATTCCTTCTTGGTAAACATTGTGAGTTCTGATGTTCAATTGATAAGCTCTGGATATCGCCAAGACATACTCAATTATTTACATATCGATAGGGGCTGTTTTACTAGCTCGCCTGTTGTTTTCTATTTCTGTGAAAATTTTATCTTGAGATGTTCTCAGAAAGCACAAATTCGAAGGCTGCGGATAAAAAGCAGCATGTGCTGACATTAACGCGCATTTAAAATATATTTTAATTGCATTGCTGTAAAGTACAAATATTTAAGCTAGCACAAACAGGTCCTCTGATGGCTTGAGACCGCTGCGACAGCTTTCTATCAAGCTAAGTAACACACCCGACTGAAAAACATGATAGAACAATTCTCGAAAAATACATAGCCATGGATGAGAGAAAAGCAATGATGGCCTGATGATAGAGCGCCTAACTTGAGATTCCATTGACACTGCTTTGTTCAAACGCGCCTGAGGTATGTGAGTTTAGAGTCCCACCCTATGAGCTTGACAATGTCTGAGAGTGGAACTTATTTACAAACAACAGTGGCTTAAGCTCACGATATAGGGGTCGCATTAGAACAAAGATATCAGAAAATCATGTAAAAATGATTAATTAAAACTGTCGCATGAAGCGGTTCTCGTGTAATCGGACTGACCAGTTCCGCCGAGCTCTCTCTGAGTTCGATTCTGGAATCGATCCGTCTGAGTGAATGTGCTCCCTGGTCTCCTCCAGCTCCTGCCGCATTGTCTGGAGCTCCTGGGGAAGGAAGGAGCGCCAAGGAGTGACAGATAGAAATAATGGGAGATGTTGTGGCGTGCATTGTGTAAGAAGACTTAACTGAGTCGTTAGAGGAAATTAATACAATGATGAGATCTAAAAAATACAAGGAAAGATTGAAGAGGGGAAAAAAAGAAATTGAAAAGGAGATAAATGTGTAGAAAGGCAGAACGAAAAAATATAAATAACCAAGCAATTATAGATAGTGAGAAAGACAGAAAGAGAAAAAGAAAGAGCTAGAGAAAGAGAGAGAGAGAGAGAGAGAGAGAGAGAGAGAGAGAGAGAGAGAGAGAGAGAGAGAGAGAGAGAGAGAGAGAGAGAGAGAGAGATAACGAAAGCGGGATGTATAGGGAAACATACAATATTTAAAAAAAAGACATTCAGAGAAGAAGACAAACAAAAAAAGATCTAAGAACTCCCAGTAAATGCAAAGAAGTTGCCATGAAATTGTGACAAATTAATTTGAATGTTGGAAATTCGGAAAAGAAGAAGGATTTTGGGAATATCCTTTAAACCCAAGCTCGGGTGTCAATATTCAGTTATTTAACTATCTGTGATTAAAACACCGGCAAAGAAATAATTCTGCAGTTAGCCAGTCTATTTCAAAATCCTTTTTAACACTCGTTACTCGCCATGTAGTTAAGCTGTCCATATGGTCGTACCTTCATGCTAATAACTGTAGTATATCAAAGAATTTTTAAATAGATTGAGGTTTTTTCCAACATTATCTAAGTATGGTTATAACCTCATCTAGCGTAAAAAGCGCCTTTTGCCTTCTGTCACAGATGGCCTGCCTCTGGTTCAGCATCGCCTCCACCTCCAGGATCTGAAAGTTGTAGAGAAATCAGTGAGGTTAGATCTGTGTCGAGACTAGAGAGAAAAAAAATATAATGGTCGCAGGTGAATTTCCTTATTGTTGATTTCCTATCAGCTTTACCTTTGAAAAAAAATACAAACAACAAAAACCGTGAATTCCTTTAGTGTCCTTTGGAAAAGATTTTTAGGACCAAAGATTAGAGAAAGGCTATCCAATGTCATCTCCAGTTAACCTATGAAATTATTAATATCAAAAGAAAATTGATGACAGCACAAACTCTTCTGCTAGAATTCTATAGGTGTTCGCGAGTTTAGGAATTAACTTTGATCGTGTTGAGGTGATATTGAGTAGATGTAGGTGCCTCGGGCAGCTAAGGGCAGAGAACTGCTGCCTGGCATCCATACCTCCTTCTCGTACTCCTCCAGGTGGCGCTGCCTCTCCGCCAGCCGCTCCTCCTTGCCGAGAAGCTCTGTCTCAAGGTCAAGGACTTGCTGCTTCTTCTGGTAGAGCTGCATGTTCTGCTCGAGGTCCTTGAGCTGATCGCCTAGCCGCGCCCCGTCCTGGGCACTGGAGGGTGGGGGGAAATAGAGACAGGATCAACTTGAGATATTTAACCCATCAGCCGTTGACATGACTTAAGATTATCTCTGCTTCTTCGATATTTAATCTGGTAACATGTAAAACTCAGAAAAACAAAACAACAACAACAAAAACGCGATTCATTTCTTGTCACTATTTTTAATAATTCTTTAATGAATTTTGTTGAAAATGTCCGTACCATACTCTTTTGATAACCATGACGGTTGCCAGAGAAGAGAAGTAACCCGGAAGTGGTCCATAACATATTTTTTTGTTTAAGATATACCCTTGAGCTTACAAGTGATAATTTAGATTTGTTGTTTATATATAAGATTGCTATAGGATATAATGTATAAATGTACTTGAACATTGACCATAACATAATGGTATCTCTGTGAGCTTATTTCAAGTACCGAATGGCGGTTGGCGTTTAGATTACGTAATCGCTCTGTGTGTAGCAAGAACCCTCCATCGCAGATTAAAAACAAAGTTCGTCAGTTGAAGAGTTTATGTTATTTTTACCCAAATAGGATCTTTGGCACACTTTGTCATAACGCTATGCACATAGCTGTACCATACACAAAGCCATGGGATTTTCTATACGCCTATGCAAATACAAATACCACCCTCCCCTTCCCCGCCCTAAAAAATAAATGAACAAAAAACAGAAAACAAACAAATCAGTTTCTCTGTCCTCTCACAGACACACATGGTTATCCTTTCAACCAAACTTGCCAGGCGAGATCAGCTTGTAATAATTACGCGTAGTTCTAATGGAAATCCGATATGCTTTGGATCAAGAACTACAAATTCTTTGACAATCGTAATTGAGCGGTGAATCGAAGGCGTTAGGGCTGAATAATGGCTTAAACCATTTTTTTTAAAAATATCCTGACCTAACCTGTAGGTTACGTATCTAGCTTTCCTCACCTTCGAAAAGATCGTACCAACTGTATACAAGTGAAGCTAACAACATTCTTAGTTTTATCTGTATAATTTTTGACTGGCCCTACCAACTTACCGCACGCCGTTTAGTGTGGACTGTGTTTCTGAAGATCCATCAGCGGCTAGGGATTTCTCCACTAGGGTGGCGTGGAGTTTGATCTGAGAGAGACAGAACAAATACAGTTTTCAGTTTGTTCTAGAAAACTTAGAGCCTCGGCGGAAACATCTTTATACATTTTAAAATATTTCAAACAAACTCAAAAAATCACCCTCGACTTTAGGGTCTTAGTAGGCACTGAAATATTAAAAAAAAGGAAATGAAGTGTTTCTATGAGGTGCCCTACTTTGTATTTTAATCGAACACTATATAACATTTTCTGCACGGCACCACAGTGTAAATTCTGTGTCGAGTGATTTTCGCTAGTAACATGATTATATTGAAATTAATAAGAGAAAAACTGGAAAAAAAAAAGAAACACAACAAATACGATTGTCGATTAATCTGCTATCAATGGCCTAAAATTTCGTCTCCACCCCCCCAAAAAAAAAAAAAAAAAAAAATCTACCCTACACACACCCAAAAAATAGAAGCAAAGAAAAAAAGAAGTCCTCTCCATTTCAGATGAAACCATATGAAATCTAAAGCATGACAGAAAGAAGTCCTCTCCATTTCAGATGAAACCATATGAAATCTAAAGCATGACAGAAAGAAGTCCTCTCCATTTCAGATGAAACCATATGAAATCTAAAGCATGACAGAAAGAAGTCCTCTCCATTTCAGATGAAACCATATGAAATCTAAAGCATGACAGAAAGAAGTCCTCTCCATTTCAGATGAAACCATATGAAATCTAAAGCATGACAGAAAGAAGTCCTCTCCATTTCAGATGAAACCATATGAAATCTAAAGCATGACAGAAAGAAGCCCTCTCCATTTCAGATGAAACCATATGAAATCTAAAGCATGACAGAAAGAAGCCCTCTGCTACAGACCAGAACTCTATGAAGCTTTGTTTGTCACTTATAATAGAATTTTGATTGGTTTAAACAAACGATTTCTTGGTAGACTCCAAAGCAAGCGGCCTGAAGATATCTTCAAATCACCTGAAACTCTAAATCTCTAATATTGTAATGATTTTCATCCAGCCCTTTACCTTTCTCTCTAAATGTAATGAATGATATTTTAGCTATCACAGAAGCTGGGTGTGTGATCAGTTTGTTGTTTATCATCCCCATGGTACAGTTCTCTATCATGAACATGCCGTGTTGTCTTAGCAGGCTATAATTATTCTTCTGCCTTGCTGCCTTCCTACTCCACTCCTCCTTTACTCTTTTTCCCCATCTCCCTTCTCTATCTCCTCCCGGCCTCTTCTGTCTCAGTATTGTTTACAGTTGTACATTATCGTGCTGTGGTTTATTTATAAGACTTAGTGCATATGTCAGAGCTCTCCAGAGTTTAAGTGTGGTTTTAATGTAATAAGACCTTTAACATTTCGTAAAAAAAATTTGTTTTTAATTTCCTGAAATATAATTTTCCAGTGGAAAAGAAATTAGGAAAAATTATTTGGCAATGTTCCTCTAACCAGGCAATCCAAGTTTTAAAACCATCTCTGTCTAGAATTGTGGACATTTCAAGCTATCACATCAGACTGTATCAACTATTGCATTTATAGTGGCTTTGTCAACAGTCAAACCTAGGATGTCATGTGACCCTACGTTGGGCAACCAATCAATGAGCTTAAAAAGGTCACCTGGCCCTGGCAAAACTGTCGGAAATCGTTGACTTCTCTGCGCAGGCGCATCATTTCAACACGGAAGACGGCTCTCCAATCCAGCAGACAAGTTTCTGTGGCGGCTTCCTGCAATATTTTCAAAACACACAAGGGTCACTGGCTCGAAAGGCTTGGTTTATTGTGAACCTTTCAGATCTATAAACCGCCCTGTCGTCCTGCCACGCCTGAGTGTGCTTGTATTGCTGTCAAAGACCACTTCTCTTCTAATCTCAAATAACACAAACCGCATATCTAAGAAAACGAGCAGTGCACAAAGGACACACCTTTTTTTTATTATTAATCCATAATGGAAGGCTAATCTCCTAGTGCTTTTATCGATTCGGAATATTATTTGAAGATATTTAACTTTCAAAAACAACAACCCAATAATATCTAAGTTATTTGTAGAAAATAAGATTTTACCTTTATCACATTTAATTATTGTATAGATAACACTATATAACTATGTCATACATTGAAATGACATTGAAATGGTAGCAACGATTATCATACTATCGTAATGTTGTTTTGTTTTTCAGAAAAAAAAAAGGAAACTATTTCATCGTGGTAGAAGCAAACAAGATCTTTAAAAAAATCTCAAAATTATTAAGACACACACACACACACACATATGTATATATATATATATATATATATATATATATATATATATATATCCACCATTACCATATCGCCACTATAATCACTTACGAGAGGTGGTATATCTGGAAGCCCGTCTCTCAAGATGGCGTCAGTCGCTTTGTTCGTTTGTCTCTCCAGCTCTTCCGGTGGGGCCACAGGTCCGCTGCACCGACTCTCTACCTGAGCTAGAGCATTCTGGGGATCTTTGCTCCCGCTGGAAGACGATGCCTCGGTATGGGAGGAAGACTGACGTCTGCTGGCAACTTCTTCGCTTTGATTGTCATTGGTTACGGTGACCCTGCGGGGACTATCCTCAAGGTCAGGTGACTCCATGGGCCCACGAGGACTGGAAGCTGAGGGAGGGGGGGACGGGAAAGACCTGTTGCCAGGAAGAGATGAGCGAGCTGGCGTCACTTCTGTCCGAGGAGGGGATCGTTCCTCTGTTGCTGTCTGTCTGGGTGCTCCACACGCCGAGGATTTCTCCACAGATTTCGACCGTCTCCCTGGCCGGGAGGAAGAGCTGCCCTGGATAGATCGAGAAAACCCGATCTTTGTTCTATTTTGGGAGTCCGGCTCCGTGATCGGGGTCGGTGACGTCGATTTGCTCTCGTAAGATCTCGTCACTTTCATCCTGTCCCCGCGAGACCGGTGATTCTTGCGTCCATACCTCTGCTCCATGCTGCGGATTGTGCCCAGCGAGTGGTAACCAGGCTTCGTCGAGGCTGCCATAATTTTTTCTAGAAGCTTTGCGCCGGAGTCTGCCTCAGACTTTGCTTTCCCGATCTGGTGCCTCCTCAAGCTCGCCCTGGTTTCCTGGATGTCTTGCTCTCGCTTCCGCCGCTCCTGCCTCAGCCGCACCGAGCGCGACAGCTCGGGCGACATGCACCGTCTTGGCGGGGAGCCGGACGGTCGGTGTGGCGAGGACGAGGCTGAAACCTTCGACCCCTCCGACATGGCGGGCGAGGAGATGGCTGCTAGCCGCGAGTCAGCAGAGGCTCGCACACCGGAAGATGGCGGCCAGGTCGTGCCGGATGAAGTGACGGAAACTGCCGAGTCGGAGCCCGATTTTCTTCCATCGACGCCTTCCCCCCAACCAAACCCGACTTCTGGAGGCGTCGCACACTCACTTTGGGCAAGAGAATCAATTGATTTTTTACTGATAGTTCTAATCTTGCCCTCTATAATGCCTTCTTTGATCCGTAGTCTCTGATTCTTTCTTGTCGGCGATGAGTTGAGAACTTCCGGTTCTAATGCGTGCGCATCGTCCCCAGGCAGGCTCAAGGTCTCGCCCGGCTCCTCACTCCCCACCCCGCTGTCGGCTAACGTTTCACGATCCAAAGACACTCGGGTCTTCCCGGAAAACCTCGTCTGTGGTCGCGACGTTCCGTCATCGTGGTGGCGCTCGGTGCTGTTTACCTGGTGCTCGTCGTGCTCAGAGGCGGGCCTCGCTGTGCTGGCTGTGAGAGTGGGACCTGGTGAGGACATTGAGGACAGCGCTTCCGGTCTGGCTGCTACCCAGGTTAACTACTGGCCACTCCCATTGGCATCTTCACTGGGCTCTACATAAACAAAGATAATACGTGTACATTATGAGGATATGAACAATTCTGCATGTTCTAGATTGATCAAATTCTGATTGTCCAGCTTTAGCGATTCTCAACTGATCTACTTACAGAAGTTGAAACAAACCTCTGCTCGCAGGCTATTCGAAGGCTTATCCTGGGGTGGGGTGATTCCATGATGGATTGACTCTATGCCTTTTCAACCGTTACTATTTACTAATGTCCAACGATTGAGCAGAAATGGCGGTGATACTGGGACAAACTCATGCCCTGAGCACGAGAAAAATGTAATCCTTGTACAGGTTTAAACGGTGCGTGGCGGAATAATTTTACAGCAGTAATAAAACAAAGACGTTCCTTTAAAGGTAACGTTTCGTAAGTTTTACACTGAAATAAATTATTTAACATGTTTTGTGAAAAGTACGCTAGGTTAGAAATAAATCAAATAGTATCATTTATTCCATTTCAATGCTCTTTGCACATAATTATGGTAATAAATGATTCATTTACACCATTACCAGCTCTTCTCCAATCTTAATAATCAACGAAAACAAAAACATCACCAACAACAAAGAAACGACCAACTAAAAAAATCACCACTAAGAATTAATTTGTCATTAATGCTGGTGATGATGTTTGCATCTAAACAAAGGAACAATCGCAGAATGATACATCAAGACATGCAAAACCATGCAAAACATGAACACTGTCTGTTTAGACTTACCATAGCCTATAGATTTTACTTAACTCCTAGGTTATAAAAGTTCAATTTAAAAAAATCAGCACTTGATACTGTGTAGATATGAACATTTGTTTCACTTGAATCAATCGTTTCTTCAAAGGAAACCTTTTTCTTATAGATTAATTCTTTTGTTTTGAAGATGCCTGAACTTGATATTAACTTAACAACAGCAAGAAAATGTATGTCCTCCCAGTTAAATTCCTCCCAAACCTAAACTCTTAAGTTTCCACAACAGAAAATGGCCTGTGCAGGAGGAACATCTCGGCAGCGACAGAAATCAATATGGCAATTATTGTAAACATACCCTGGCAAATCACACGGGAAAAAACAAACAACTTTTCAGTCGGCACAATCAGGTCCAGGCGAACCCCACAAGAGTCTCATTTCGCTTTCATTCCTTTGGCTTCGACATTTCTTTACAGAGAATGAACACGAGGAGTTCACGTCTAAACAACTTGATCTGAATGTTTGTGGAAAATAACTATCATGGCTTCTTTTGTCCTATTTGGCATATCACACAATACCACCACGCTCTCTGCTTTTGTTGCAGTCACAAAGCAGGCAGGTCTGTGCCAGATCCAGATCAGTTCTAGATGCCAAAGATTATGAATAAGGGAAAGTAATAATAATAAAAAAGCAAAGGCCGGAACAATACTAGATTCTGGCTCCAGTGTCACGCTTCATTGAAACGTGCTTGTCTTGCGGGAGACCGGCCAAACAATTTCCATACAAGACTGAAGGTCGAGGAAAAAAACAACTGGCTAGAGCAGAGGAAAGGAAGCAAGAAGAAACTCCTCCACACTTCTACCGTTCTTGGTTCCAGACGTGCAGAGCCAGCAGACAGCGGCTGACCGGCTGGGCAGAAAGCGGCGCTACAGCTCTAAACCTAGTGATTGTCAATGAGATCGGGTTAGAAGTCAGACCGAGATTCCCAGCCAGATCTAGAGCCAGATGGATCTCGAATTGTTCTATATTTATGCCGCATCGCCTCTTGAGCGTGCTACAAGTGGCTCGGCTGGGCAGACGACAAACAACGGTTGCGAGCGAGAATTTGGTCAAACAGACTTACTTGTGAGACACTGATGTTGAACATCAAACACTTCCCGGATCACTCAATGGCGTTTAACGCATGCTGCCTTATTAGCTTGGACTGCAAGCCGCGTCAGTAAACCTAGTCTCACAAGATCATAGACGCCGAAACGTATCAGGATAACAGGTTAAAAACAACCTACCAACCCAAGTTGAACACTTCAACTTCAAGAAATTATTGCCTGACTTCACCGCGACCATTACCTGGTCTGCAGGCTGTCAATAAGACATTCAGGTTAAAAACAACCTACCAACCCAAGTTGAACACTTCAACTTCAAGAATTTATTGCCTGACTTCCCCGCGACCATTACCTGGCCTGCAGGCTGTCAATAAGACATTCAGGTTAAAAACAACCTACCAACCCAAGTTGAACACTTCAACTTCAAGAATTTATTGCCTGACTTCCCCGCGACCATTACCTGGCCTGCAGGCTGTCAATAAGACATTCAGGTTAAAAACAACCTAACAACCCAAGTTGAACACTTCAACTTCAAGAATTTATTGCCTGACTTCCCCGCGATCATTACCTGGCCTGCAGGCTGTCAATAAGACATTCAGGTTAAAAGCAACCTACCAACCCAAGTTGAACACTTCAACTTCAAGAATTTATTGCCTGACTTCACCGCGACCATTACCTGGCCTGCAGGCTGTCAATAAGACATTCCAACCTGGCACCGACACGAGTTAGAATAATTGATTCCCGTTGTAACACACTGACTTCTGAGACAAAGTATAACCTACTTAAACCTCTCCATACGGAAATACAATAACAGCAGACAAGCCCTCGTCACCGATGAAGGAACTTGTGAGACAGAGTTAGTGTGACAAACAAACATCGAAGAAACAGACGGAACTCTAGACGCTAAACTCGGAAGGAAAACAAGAAAAGAGGATCAAGATGAGAGAGACTGAGGAAAGAAGAGTGGAGGAAAGAGAGGAATGCGGTCTAGACCGATTTATAGCGGGAGAGATCCGCTTAGCAGCCATCCGTCAATGGGTACCCGCCATGATCGGCTGTCACTGACACCTGGCCAGGACCGGTTAAACAAAAGGGTAACAGCACACCACAAACAATGGAAGGAATTTGCGAATAACATGTCTCTCTCCTTTTGTTTTCAAAACAAAAAATTTTTCAACATCAAGGCCCGTTTTTCCGAATTTTTCTAAATTTCTATGTCCAATTTTTATCAGTATAGAGACAATCCGCATTATTTCTCTTCCTACCATATGCCCAAGATAAAACATTGGACGGCAGTCTGTGACAGCTGACAGTCGTGTTCCCGAGATACCTGAGCGTGTTCCTGCGTGTCTGAGTAACAACTGGTTTTATCTTTAAAAAAAAAACAACAACAACAAAAAAACATTTCCAGAACATGTTCAGATCTGAAAAAAAAAAACGAAATCCTGAACGCAAAATGCTCGTAAACGTGGAAAAATCAATCTCAAATCAGCTCCTTCTCTCTTTCTCTCTCTCTCTCTCTCTCTCTCTCTCTCTCTCTCTCTCTCTCTCTCTCTCTCTCTCTATATATATATATATATATATATATATATATATATATATATATATATATATATATCTTGTCTGACTTTTTTTCTCTCGCTCTTACCATTTTCTGTCTGTCTATATTTCCTTCCCCCGGATCTCCGAAAAAAAAATAGCCCCTCCCCCTCCCCCCTCCTCAAACAGAACCTACACTACTCCACTTATCCATGTCCAAGACAATCATCAAATATGACTCTATGTTTGCGGGAAAATATAGATAATTATGTATAGAATTTATTACCTCATCCATGCAATTTTAACTATTATCAGAAACTTTGAAGTTTTGATCCCTAACCCTTGAAATATCTCCTCAGGTACAAAAATCAACTTTTCAAGATCGATAGGCAGATAGCAAGCAGCTAATCTAAGATAATGGAGGAACAATTTTTTTTTTGGTGTGTTTTGTTTGGGAGGCGTGGGGAAGGGGAAAGGGGGGGGGGGAATGCTAACAGTGAATTGTAGATCATTACTTGTGTTTTTCATGCGACTTTTTGAACTGGTGACTTGAATATCAATACGCTTTACAGACCAAAATATTGAAATCTATTTTACGATCAATTACATAGGGAAGTGTGTGTGTGAGAATAAGATAAAACTAACTAAATAATGAAGATATTAATTTTATTCTGTTATATTTGAACCAATTTGATACTTAGTTTAATCGCCGAGTGAACGCATGGAAATTCTATGCGCAAGATAAAGTCGGGCAGCCGCTTATCCAGTCAAACAAATACATGAAGTCCAGAATGTGTGGCACCGTATCCGAAACAAACATACTATTGTTATCGGTACAAAACGGTAGTTTAAATGGGCTTTCTTAAAAGAATTTAAAAATATATTGTTTTAATATGCAACCTTGAAATGGCGTGTCAAAAACAATAAAATCAAAATCTTCAATGAGAAATAAAAAAGCGAATTAAATGCAACAGCAAATTGTTGGACATTTTAGTCATTTTTCAAAGACGTTAGCGCCATACAAACAATGAAATCTACGTAGGGAAATCGAGAAACACGTAGATATTTTTAGCTCAATCTTTTTACTTTATTTTTGACTGAGGCTCGACTGAAGATTAGTTTTTTTTTTCTCCCATAATACATTTTGATGCAATTATTCTGTAGCAGCTAGAGAGATTGATAGAGCCGTTTATCCTAGCAAAACAGTATTTTTATTATAATTCTTGGATCCCCTAAGCCTAGAGCAGTCTATAAGAGAAATGAGTCATTTATGACCCCCCCCCCCCCCCAATCTCCCACACATACACTTTCATACGTTTCTTTCCCTTATAGAGGATTTATTGTCGGTTTGATACAACTTATCACCATCTGAATCTGAAAAGCAAGTTTGCCCTTAGAGTACTAATCATAAAATCATTGAATAACTCAGGACAATTTTACTCTACAGATACATCCTATTATTGTTAGCGATTTTTTTTTTATAATTAATACCAAAACCATCTACAGCATGTGATGAAGCTTGATTCTTTCTATTCCTTAGGTTGGCCAGATGTGACGTCACACTATTTACCTCAGTGCTCGTTACTCAAGCTTGTGAGACTTAAACCCCTAAGCTAAAAAAAAACTGACAAACATCCGAGCTAGTTGACAAACCATAGGGTCAAGAAAATTTCGCGTCAAACTTCTCAAACTTGATCCCACGCTTGACAAATCTGGTATTAACTTGAGATCTCAGATTATTTGGTCTATTCCTGATCTTGTCGGGACTTAAAGCGCTATAAAGCATCAAACGTTTTTTTTTTTTCTTTAAATCTAAGACTCGAAGTTATTCCACTTATGACGTTGCACGAAGTTGTCTTTTCCTGGGACAAGCAGACATCTTGACCTCCCTTGATCCACGTTCAAATTAAAAAAAAATGCCAGTATCTGAAAATAGTAAATTGTTGGATACATTTTGCTGCAAGAAAATTAATTCAAAAGATTATAAACTGTTTCAATGGTTAGAGCGAAACTTTCAGACCAGCCACACGTTTTGTTTACACTGGAGACAAACTGTTCATGAGTACGAATTGATAATGACCGTGTGACGCGAAAGTTTTGAATTCCCACTCAACTTTTATTTTAAATAAATAAAAAAAAAATTAAACACCGTTCGAGTCCACAGTGAAAGGCTAATCAAGATAATGTGGGAGGCAACCAATTAGGGCTCATGCTATAACCCCCCCCCCTCCCCCAAAAAACAAAACAAAACAAAACAAAAACAAACACCCTCGAATCAATTTAATTAACGATCGCATGCAGCCGCATCCCCTCCGCATCACGCGCATGCTCAGGCGTGTTTTTAAAGTTCCACCACTTTCAGGCAATGAGAATCGTGTTAGCTCCGTGAATTCAATAAAACTAATGACAAAAGTGGCCGCTCTAATTCCCAGTCCCATCGCCCACGTTGTTCGGTTGGATCCACATTCTCTAAGCTTACCGGCAAATCTGACACTGATGCGGCAGCGGTCTTCTCACAATGATGCGGCAACGGTCTTCTCACACTGATGCGGCAGCGGGTCTTCTCACACTGATGCGACAGCGGTTTTCTCTCACTGATGCGGCAGCGGGTCTTCTCACGCTGATGCGACAGCGGGTCTTCTCACACTGATGCGACAGCGGTTTTCTCTCACTGATGCGGCAGCGGTTTTGTCACACTGATGCGGCAGCGGTCTTCTCACACTGATGCGGCAGCGGTTTTCTCACACTGATGCGGCAACGGTCTTCTCACACTGATGTGGCAGCGGTCTTCTCACACTGATGCGGCAGCGGTTTTCTCACACTGATGCGGCAGCGGGTCTTCTCACACTGATGCGGCAGCGGTTTTCTCACAATGATGCGGCAACGGTCTTCTCACAATGATGCGGCAACGGTCTTCTCACACTGATGCGGCAGCGGTTTTCTCTCATTGATGCGGCAGCGGTTTTGTCACACTAATGCGGCAGCGGTCTTCTCACACTGATGCGGCAGCGGTCTTCTCACACTGATGCGGCAGCGGGTCTTCTCACACTGATGCGGCAGCGGTCTTCTCACACTGATGCGGCAGCGGTCTTCTCACACTGATGCGGCAGCGGTTTTCTCACACTGATGCGGCAGCGGTTTTCTCACACTGATGCGGCAGCGGTCTTCTCACACTGATGCGGCAGCGGTCTTCTCACACTGATGCGGCAGCGGTTTTCTCACACTGATGCGGCAGCGGGTCTTCTCACACTGATGCGGCAGCGGTTTTGTCACACTAATGCGGCAGCGGGTCTTCTCACACTGATGCGACAGCGGGTCTTCTCACACTGATGCGGCAGCGGTTTTCTCACACTGATGCGGCAGCGGTTTTCTCACACTGATGCGGCAGCGGTTTTCTCACACTGATGCGGCAGCGGGTCTTCTCACACTGATGCGGCAGCGGTCTTCTCACACTGATGCGGCAGCGGTCTTCTCACACTGATGCGGCAGCGGTTTTCTCACACTGATGCGGCAGCGGTCTTCTCACACTGATGCGGCAGCGGGTCTTCTCACACTGATGCGGCAGCGGGTCTTCTCACACTGATGCGACAGCGGTTTTCTCTCACTGATGCGGCAGCGGTTTTCTCACACTGATGCACTGATGCGGCAGCGGTTCTCACACTGATGCGGCAGCGGTCCTCTCACACTGATGCGGCAGCGGTCCTCTCACACTGATGCGGCAGCGGGTCTTCTCACACTGATGCGGCAGCGGGTCTTCTCACTGATGCGGCAGCGGGTTTTCTCACACTGATGCGGCAGCGGTCTTCTCACACTGATGCGCCAGCGGTCTTCTCACACTGATGCGGCAGCGGGTCTTCTCACACTGATGCGGCAGCGGGTCTTCTCACACTGATGCGGCAGCGGTCTTCTCACACTGATGCGGCAGCGGTTTTCTCACACTGATGCGGCAGCGGGTCTTCTCACACTGATGCGGCAGCGGGTCTTCTCACACTGATACGGCAGCGGTTTTCTCACACTGATGCGGCAGCGGTTTTCTCACACTGATGCGGCAGCGGGTCTTCTCACACTGATGCGGCAGCGGGTCTTCTCACACTGATGCGGCAGCGGGTCTTCTCACACTGATGCGGCAGCGGGTCTTCTCACACTGATGCGGCAGCGGTCTTCTCACACTGATGCGACAGCGGTCTTCTCACACTGATGCGACAGCGGTTTTCTCTCACTGATGCGGCAGCGGTCTTCTCACACTGATGCGGCAGCGGTCTTCTCACACTGATGCGGCAGCGGTCTTCTCACACTGATGCGGCAGCGGTCTTCTCACACTGATGCGGCAGCGGTCTTCTCACACTGATGCGGCAGCGGGTCTTCTCACACTGATGCGGCAGCGGTCTTCTCACACTGATGCGGCAGCGGTCTTCCGTCAGGCCAAGGGTGGGGCTGGTTGGGTGAGATCCTATCTCAACATCTAACGCCAGAGCGGGGTCGAATGAGAGACCCCTTAAATACCTGACCAATAGTTTTCCAACTGAGCCATCTAATGCGAGGGGGTTTCGAATACGAGACTCCTTTAATACCTTCCCTTTACTCTTCCAACTGAGCTATCTAACGCCCTCACCATTGTTTTGAAATCCTCCTCCATGTAAACATTTTCTTATCTCACTCTAATCATCATGATTCACATCAAGCAATTAATCTTTAACTCTTTAAATTCTTATCATTTAAAATTACCGGTAAAATAATCGCTTTTTCTCGCAGCCAATGTCACAGACTTCTCTAAATTGTGTCTACAATCTGCCAGGCTAGCTGTTTCAAGCTGTCGTCCTGTGTGACCAAGACCAAAATCTAAACCAATTACAGCGAGGCTTAACCTCAACTTTGACAGCTGTACACAATAGCTGTAGAGGTCCTGAGAGGGTTGCAAGTGGTGCTTTAATATCTTGCGTGGCGATTCAACATATCTCAACACCACTGCAGGTACCCTTCAAAGACAATGGAAGTAATTCCAGCCCTCGAGGCTGACACCTCAAAACAGCTCGGAACTCCGACGCTAGACTTTGTCGGTCTTACATGAGACAAAAATGACATCTACGACAGCAATGCCATACTGGCTTCAAGCTCTAATTCTACAGAGTATTGATACAATCGGAGAGCATTTCGACGGTAAACGCCGTTCCACAATAGTCTTAAAGGCCTCTTATCTTCGCTCTTTCTTAGTCCTTGCAAGCAGGGTGGAGTTGCTGTACTGAGAATCTAAATTTTTTCCAACGGCAATTTTTCTTTGTCCCGAGTCAAGACAAAAAAATAATTCCTTCAGGTGTTAAAGACAGTTCATGAAGCCTTGATATTCAAAATAGCCCTGTGTAGATTTACAATAATCTAACGATTTTAGCCATCGGCAAATTTAAAACAATCTATGAAAATGTTAATAACCAGCCTATTTACAACAATCTATGAAAATGTTAACAATCGGTCTATTTTCAACAAGATATTAAAATGTTAACAATCTGCCTCGTAAAGATTTTCGTTCTGACCACACTGGTTTCTGCTCAGAACCAGTATCTCAATGGAACATGTTTAAGCTTTTTTTATTTCATAATTGCAAGCAAACCTAAAGACAATAAATTATGAAGAAAAAGGCTTCGTGAAGCTGAGCGACACAGCCATGTGGGATGCTCAACCTGGATTGAATTAGATTTTCTCGGTCGTTAGGTTGGAGCAGTCAACAACATAATAGAATCCTCTCTCTCTCTCTCTCTCTCTCTCTCTCTCTCTCTCTCTCTCCCACCCTTGACCTTTCCTCTTCACTTTCACCCCCGCTCTTGTCTCTCTATCCCACCCACGCTCTTGTCTCTCTATCCCACCCACGCTCATTCTACGTCTGTTTAATGTAAACCGCAAACTTCTCTTTCATCTCTAAATAATTTAAATTCCTCCGACGAGTTAAGAATAGCTTGGATTCAGTCAGGACAATGTGTGCTCCCTCACGCTGACCTGGTTGGTAAAAACTGTTTTGTTTTCCAACGTTTCACATATTTAATGCAACATGTAGATCTAGTTACTTCCAATACGCAAGTGGGCGAAACCGCTCATGTGATATTCAGATGTCAAGGTTAGAGTTTTCAAACCTCTTTATCGTCTCCATCTACCATCCCTCTACCTCTCTCCCTTTCTATCTCTCCATTTGGTATTTTCATTTTATTCCAAATTCTGTGTGTATGTCTGTCTCTCTGAATACGTTATGTGTTTCAATCTCTCTCTCGTCTCTCTCTCTCTCTCTCTCTGCCTGTCTGTCTGTCTGTCTGTCTGTCTGTCTGCCTGTCTCTCTCTGTCCCTCCCACCTTTACGTAGTGTCTGTAACCAGTGCTCCCCTCAACTCGATTTCTCCATCAGTTTTTCACTCAACCATTCAGTGGCAGCTCGATCCCTGAAAATCCCTGGCCTTGCTCAATCTCATCCCCCTCTCTCTCCCTCCCTCACTCCCCTCTCACATACAATTCCGCGATCCCTGAGTCTACACCGCTCACAATAGATTTTTTAATTTAAAAGATAATCGTAATCTGCCCCGCACTTAATTCCGCAACATCTTTCTGACATCATAAGGACGCGTGTAGCTTAAACTAAACAGACAACATCACAATAAAGGATTACTCAAGGAGAAAGAGAGCCAGGGCACAAGAGGACGCGGAAGAAAACTACTAGCTAGAACAGGACTGTACAGTGTTTGTAAAATAAAAACCATTCTAGACACATAAAAAAGGTATGGAGAGAAAA
>JAWDGP010001275.1:167500-177500 GCA_033675545.1 Elysia crispata | reverse complement strand
AAGAAACAAACATACGTGTCATGAAGTAGGAACAAAGGTCAGTGTCATCTTGTTAATTTTCTCGAGCTTTCTTTCTCTTTTTGTTTCTTTCTGTCATCCCACTGCAACTGTCGCTACATAATCCTCCATTTCTTTGATGTAAATAAGCCTGTCTTTCTCCTCTTTCAGTTTCTTTGGCTCGATGCCTCTGTTTAACCTCTCTCTCTCTCTCTCTCTCTCTCTCTCTCTCTCTCTCTCTCTCTCTCTCTCTCTCTCAACGCACTTACATGCAATAATAATCCGTGCGTCTTTTCACACCATCAATTTTGCAAGAGTTCCCCTAACAATGGAACGGCTGGCCGCTCCTCGAGGCTCTTTTTTAATTACCGCTTACCGTGGGTGAGCGCGAATAAACATGAGAGTTTTCAGCTCAACCAATCACAGTTCTTGTTACTTCTGAGTCTCAGAGGGAAGGAGAGATCTTCAAATGAAGTCTGTAAAACATGGAAACTGAGCCACTTGAATAAAACATGCGCAGTGAGTTGTGTCCTGATCTTAACAGCTAAACATATCAGCGAAACGCATCTTTTGAAATAAGACATAACAAAAATATTTTAAAATGTCATACTATATTTATCTTTTAACCTATAATACTGTTGCTGCTGCTGCTGCTACTACTACTACTACTTCTACTACTACTACTACTACTACTACTACTACTACTACTACTACTACTACTACTACTACTACTACTACTACTACTGCTACTGCTGCTACTGCTGCTAGTACTCTTGATCCTACTACTACTACTACTACTAATACAACTACTACTGCTACAACTACTACTATTACAACTACTACTACTACTATTACTAATACTATTGCTACTACTACTACTACTACTACTACTACTACTACTACTACTACTACTACTACTACTACTACTACTACTACTACTACTACTGCTGCTACTGCTACTGCTGCTACTACTACTACTACTACTACTACTACTACTACTACTACTACTACTACTACTACTACTACTACTACTACTGCCTGTACTGCTGCTACTACTACATCACCTAGTACTGCCAGAGGTACCTGCCGTTACAACTTCCTCTACCCATACAGTTACACCATACTCCTTCTTTCTCTTCTTCTTCCTCTATTTCCTGCTTCTTATTCTCGTGGTTAATATCCTTCTATTCCTTCCTCATTGACTTCATTTTTTATATCAGCAACAAATTGAACCTTTCCTATATGTATTAGGGCTCACGATATATAACATCAGCAACAAATTGAACCTTTCCTATATGTATTAGGGCTCACGATATATAACTGAAGTCGAAAATAAAATTGATACACCCAAGTAACTTTCGCTTAACACGAAACGAACAAAATAAATCTTCATTTTTGACGTCAAACCGTGGTAACCCTATAATTTTGAAATTACACTTGACGTAGATAATCATAGAACCAGAAAGGTAAGTTCCAACAATAGAATAATTGAGTTCGCAGAAAAAAAAACTGCCCAATATTGATATCAGATTAGGAATCTTTGATTGATTATGTTAGCCGGATAAAAAATGGGAAAACCCCACAACTGCACTGAATGTGCACCGAAATATCAATATAACGAGCTGGAACTCCAGCGATGTGAAAATATTCACCGCGGATTTAAAAAAAAACTTCTTTTGATTTTGAACACTTAAGAAGTCACTGGCCAAGGTTACAGTGACGCTGTGTGATTGGAAATCCATGTGGACAACGTGTAACTCGTTTCCCAGAAAAGGCGATGCAACTTGCAGTGATTAGGCTTGACCTCATAGTACAAATTTTGGCCTCATAGTATAAATTTAGATATGGGTAATTAAGGGATTTATAAGAAGAAAGAGAGAGAGCGAGAGCGAGAGAGAGAGAGAGAGAGAGAGAGAGAGAGAGAGAGAGAGAGAGAGAGAGAAAGAGAGAGTAAGAGAGAGTGAAAGAGGGAGAGAGAGAGGAAAAGAGAAAAAGAGTGAGAGTAAAAGAGATAATTCTCTCTCATCCGATCTTTTGAAATTCATTCCCTCATTGCTTTCTTATCTTAAAAGTATTTCCAAGTGGGAACATTTTTTGTTCCTTTCCGATTATCTTCCATAGGGTTTCTTGTTTTGATTGGGAACTCACAATTAACGGCCGTTAACTTGATATAACTCAGAGTATATAGTTAACGTAAATTCTCAAAAAAGAATGTTCCAAATTAGGCTCTTTTGTTCAACTTTCCCGAAAAATTGCATTCATAACTCTGAAAACATTACACACACGAAAAAAAAAAAAAGACGGACAAAAACCCAACAAGCAAAGAAACAAACAAAGTAAAAGACGTGTGAATAGGGTGCATCGTCAATAATAAATTCTTAAGTTTTTTTTATAATGCTGTGAGAGTTGATTGAAACGCAACTAGCAGAGTTTGAAAACAAAATTTCTCAAACTATCAGTGTTGTACTGTGAGAGCATCACCACAAACTGTACCTAGATAGAATCGACAGATTTAGACTTCAGTTCTTCTCCCATCAATTAGAAGCAGCTCGCTCGGGATAAGTTTACAAGAGATGTTTACAAGATTCGTTAATGGATTTACTAATTTAAAAAAGTCCACTCTTTAAACAAGTGATTCCAGGTTTTTCTTTCAACCATTGTACATGCCCCTGCGAGGAAGGGCGGAGCTGAGAAGTTTCAGGTATCTCAGGCTTGGTTCAAACCCTACGATAAGGCGAGAGCCCTATCAGCTGATCACGGGGAAATCACCCTCCGTATCAAGATGGAAACTATAATTTATCTCAAGCTAAATGGCTTTGATGTGCTATGCCAAACAATGAAATGAGAAAATAAGAATAGAACCAGTTGATTTGATGACATAATAAAGGATACAATATAAGAGTTCCTGGTATAAAACCGGATCTGTAAACTATCTTCTTAAAGTGCACAAATTTATCGGCTATCGCGTCCAAAATCTAAGGAAAAAACAACAAATCAAATCAAAATAAAATAAACAACGAGAATTAAAAGTGCAAATATCTTGTTTTACAACTGAACCAATTTCCGTTGACCTTTCAAACTGGTTCACAGAAGATATCGAAAGGAAATCTCAGAAGAGACAAGTTCAATCTTAGATTGGTGGAGCAGATATCCCCCCCCCCGCTTGGAGCACGCAAATCTAGGCTAAGCGCTCTGATAACAGCTTGCTCTGCTCCAGATTCTAACTAGATCAACTGATTGTAACTTAAGAATGGAGCTGTTTACCAATCAATGCCTCTCCGGTTCTCTGCGGGAAATCACCAATCACGGCACAGTGTTACAGGTCTGTCGCAGTAAATAAAATCTCTGGAGGAAATTATAACAGTAATTCCATTCCTGGGTTATATAGGATGGGAATATTACACATAACAACCATCATAGTCTTGCAGAAAGACTGAAGATAGAGAGATAGATAGATCGATGGAGAGAGAGTGGGAGGAGAGAGAGAGAGTGGGAGGAGAGAGAGAGAGAGAGAGAGAGAGAGAGAGAGAGAGAGAGAGAGAGAGAGAGAGAGAGAGAGAGAGAGAGAGAGAGAGAGAGAGAAGAAATATTTTAAATGTCATTGTCTAACTGGCCTGGAATATGGTTCGTACCCACAAGCTTCCAGAACTACCAACAAGAAAACTCTTTTCATTTCCACTCCGGAAGTGTTGATTTAAAACAACTTCCGCTAACTCAGTCACGTGATATTTTCAAATGAAGATTTATTTCATTATAAGACAACTGAATTGCTCCTCTTGATATTTTCACTCCGGACACAAGAACACCTGTGAGATAAACCAAAATATAATTGATTCTCTTAGTTTTTTTTTTTTCAACGACTCGGAAGTATCAACAAGCGGTCTGATTTCTACAAGAATGCTTCAAGATCTGTAACAATAGCCATTGTCACATTCCTTTCCAGTCCTTCCCATCTCAAATTTAGTCAACGGCTGAAAAAAGGGGATTTGAGTATGTAAGAGTTGACTTCAAACAGCCAAGGAATACTCTCTCAATGAAGATTGGAAAGGGGAGGGGGAGGGGAAGGGGAGAAGGGGCATATATCAAAATGATTAAATTTGTATTGTGATTAACAAGAAATGTGGAAGAGTCTGAGATGTAAAAACTATTAGATTCGTTTTACGATTCAAAGAAAATTAATGTAAAAAATTTGAGAGTTGTTATAACGAGTATATTTGTTTTACGATGAAAGAAATGTAGAAGATTTGTGAGACATCAAAACGATAAGATTTGTTTTACGATTAAAAGAAATGTAGAAGATTTGTGCACTTTCAGCTGCGCATGTATATCTGAAACAGCAGCTAAACATCCTGTGCTTCTGTTTTGCTATGTAGTAAAAGTTAATTCTGAAGAACAAGCTGAACGTTCATCAAACAACAGAACATGTAGCTCGTGAAAGTCCGACCTTCTCCAAACGTTGATGATGATTTGGTCGCGAGAATCTCCCCAGATTCCGAAGCCGGACGACACGATAAAGGATCAGACTCTGATTCTATTGGTTCTGTTAGGGCGCGTTCTCTGAGACACCGTCTGTCACGTTTTCTCATATACTATTTGTCACAATCTCTGAGACACCGTCTGTCACGTTTTCTCAGATACTAGTTGTCACGTTCTCTGAGACACCGTCTGTCACGTTTTTCTCATATACTAGTTGTCACGTTATCTGAAACACCGTCTGTCACGTTTTCTCAGATACTAGTTGTCACGTTCTCTGAGACACCGACTGTCACGTTTTCTCAGATACTAGTTGTCACGTTCTCTGAGACACCGTCTGTCACGTTTTCTCAGATACTAGTTGTCACGTTCTCTAAGACACTGTCTGTCACGTTCTCTGAGACACCGTCTGTCACGTTTTCTCAAATACTAGATGTCACGTTATCTGAGACACCGTCTGTCACGTTTTCTCAAACACTAGATGTCACGTTCTCTGAGACACCGTCTGTCACGTTTTCTCAGATACTAGTTGTCACGTTCTCTAAGACATTGTCTGTCACGTTCTCTGATACATTGTCTGTCACGTTTCTCAGGTACTACTGTCACGTTCTCCGAGACACTGCCGGTCACGTTTTCTCAGATATTATTTGTCACGTTCTCTGAGACACTGTCTGTCACGTTTCCTCAGATTCCGTATTCTCTTATTGGACATTTCTTTCACATTTTCTCAGACACTGTCTGTCGCGTTCTCTTAGGGCACTGTCTTGCCACATTTTCTGAGACACTGTATATCACGTATTCTCAGATTCTATTTGTCACATTTTCTGAGACACTGTATGTCACGTTCTCTGAGACACTGTCACGTTTTCTCAGATTCTATTTGTCACGTTCTCTGAGACACTGTATGTCGCGTTTTCTCAGACACCATCTGTCACGTTTTCCTAGATACTGTCTGTTGCGTTCCCTCAGACACTGCATGTCGCGTTCTCTTAGACACTGTCTGCCACATTTCTCAGACACTGCATGTCGCGTTCTCTTAGACACTGTCTGCCACATTTCTCAGACACTGTATGTCACGTTCTCTGAGACACTGTATGTAAGCTTTCTGAGACATTGTCTATATCGTTGTCTGAGACACTGTCTGGCACGTGTTCTGAGACACTTTTACGTTTTTACACCATTGTTCTGTGTCACTGTCACGTTTTCTGAGACACTGTATGTGACGTTTTCTGAGATACTGACACTTTTACTGAGTCATTGTCTATAACTTTTTCTGAGACACTGTCTGTCAACAGTAAACGGCAGTTAACGAGACATGCATTGAAGAAAACCATATCGTCCTGGAAAGTGGAGCCTTAAGTCTTCATGGAATTTGAAAACCAAGTGGTCGAGTTGATAGCACTTTTAGCAAAGCCGTTAGAGAGCGAAGTATGACTGTTCAGATTGATCTCAATTTCAATCAGTGATCTGCGTGATCTCGAGGTAACAGACTGAGATCGAAACATTTACTGAACAAAAACCCTCACCACACACAGGGACCCAGCTCTACTGATGTTACACACTCTGTGGTCTATGGCACCGTCAAATGAAAACCAACGATCTCAAAATCTTATGGTGGTCTCGAGTCTGGGACAGAAACTCTTGATTCACCTTGATTCACAGGTGTCACGGCGAGGGATATACCAGACATAATCGTTGTCATCGAGCCGTTTAGAGCGATGGTGTTAGTTGACACCGTAGGAAAAGAGTGGGAGGGTGTATGTGGGGAATAAAAAGGGGGGGGGGGGAGGGGTAGGGAATGGGAAGGGGCAGCTCTCTTTAGAAATATCAGCACCCTTATAGCTAACAGAGATATATTAATAGTCGTCACAGAAACATTATTAATTCGCTCACCCATCATTCTCGTCCGGTTTCGTGAGAGGAGAGAGGGGCTTCTGTAGAAGGGAACTTTAAAATATTGAACAACGTCCCAAACCGTCAGCAAATAGTGTTATTCTAACAGAAGATCGAGGTCGGGTTACCAGTACTGAAGACTTGACAACTGTTGAACCAGAACAGCAGACACATAGCTCTCGCGACCTGGGCCTAATTGCCCGGAACCCAACTTCTGCCCCAGTGACGGGCTGTGCGGGTCAGATGAAAAATACGTCCCAAGACACCCGCTTGATCAGTTTTGGTGTAGCCGAGAACAAACACAATTACTCCACCAACCTAATCCGGTGGTACCAACGCAGACAGCGGAGGCCTTACCTAGTGCTAGACAAATCAGCAGGTAAGATCCGGTAATTCTTAACAATCGAACGTCTCTTAAGTCACTTTTCAAACCCGTTAAGGGGAAGAAATAGTGGCAAGTGCACCGGAACTGGGGCATTATGGGATTACCGGGGCTTGGCTTCACTGACTCGACCTGATCAACCGGTAAACTTAACTGGATGTAAGAACTCAAACGGTGTAGAGCTTAAAAAAAAATCGTCTTTTGTAAGTTAGGCTGGACATAAAGCAAGATGGTTCTTTGGAATAGTCGTCAGCACCTCCAGTAGTTTGATATTGTGAATTTATATCTAATATATGCCGATGATTACTCATAGTCATAATTATTTCGGTTCCGTTTAGATGTTAATGCGTTGCATCATTATATTATAGCACAATATGTATTGTTGTTTTTTTTTTCATTCGTCTAATTAACCTATCTTTATGGTTTTTGCTTACAAATTCTGAGCTAGTTTTCTTACCTTGAATCTTAATTCTAAGCTGTGAATCGATCTGTCGTATAGCTCAGTAGTTATCGTGTTCTGATCAATGTTTTAGTCACTGGTGTTGATCAGAACATGATAAATACTGAGCCATATGATAGACCGGTTCATAGCTAGAAATGTATTCAACACAAGTGACTCAAAGGCGATCTCTGGGCGTGCTGAGAAAAATCAACAAGATCTTAGAGAAGTTGAACATCCCCCAAGTTTCCCGAAGAATCTTATATCTTATACGGATGATGATCAAAGGTAGTAATGCGGATATACTTTATGCTCTAAATGCGATGTTTAAGAGCGGTTAAACTATAAAGGCATTCAATTTCTTTTCTTTTTGATCCTTCTAAAATCTCACAAGATTTAAGAAGCTGATAGTTTCATTAAGTCAACTGACAACAAAATAATCATATGCCGTTTTCAAGAAACATCAACCAACCCTCCCCCCATGAAACCGTGCAAGGTTGGAAAAAAATTGAAGCCCCTGACTTCTCCAACGACCAAAATGCATGAAACTAACTTGTCATGAGAAGCGGTTCCGCCATACGGAATATATCAAGCCCGTAAAGGATATCTCTATATGGACCACCCATCTTTCAGGAAAGATTATCGCCGCACAGCTCCAGACACAACATTCGTTTCTGAATGAGAAGAGCTTCTAATTCAAAACATAAAAGCCATGTAAATTTATCCTTCTCCCCATCTTAATCCATCAATGCTACGTTTAGAAAACGAATTTCATCATCATAATGTTTGATATTGAATGTTCTTAGAACACGTTCAAATTACTAAAAGGCTGTAAAGATAATTATTTGTATCAATTTTTGATTTCTCGGCTATGTTTTGGCTTTTCCCGCCCGTCCCCATGATCTCCAAGTACTAAGTTGTAATATCTCTTCTCTTGATAATATCAGCACGTGTCCGTGTGTTGGGATAAATACACTCATCTAGATTCCACAGCTCTGTTGTGAAAGAATTACCACATTTTTTGGGTCTTATCTCTTATTTCTAATTACTTCAGAGTTGCGTAAAAAGGATGAAGAATGATGCTCCTACTGTGCAGTTTACATGTATTATTTCTTAAGCGTTCGGCTCTGACGACAAACATGTGTAACCTCTCAGTTTAGGCGCACAGTTCAGAAGAAAAATGGTAAAAAAAAATCTTCAATTACTGTCGATACGGTTGGAAGTGAAATGTATGTTTCTTATTTTAAGGTAGAAATTGATTTCCCACTTGTCAATTAATAATAAAGATGTTGACAAGTTCAAGAAAAAGGGGTACAATAAATATTGATTAGATTCGATGTCCAATGTTTCTTATTTTGAAGTAGCGGATAGCATAACGACATTGGTTTTACACCTTTGAGTTGGTAAATGAAATGCAGGACTTGATCAAAAGCGGTGACAAATTAAAAAAAAAGAAGAATACTGATATACTGGCGCCATTGCGATTATTTACTCTATCAACTAATTTTTTCTTTTGATATATCCTTATCCGCTAATGGAGGCGAACATTATCCCTTCTAAGCGTTTGTCTTTAAATGTTCCTTTTCAGCAAGAACGCCTCACCTACATATATGTATGTACATAATTAATTAATGAAGTAATTTTCTGATGTGTCAACTGTGACTCTGATGGCGAGTTGTTACCGCTCACATCCTGACACCTGTTGAATCTATCCCCGATGTTTGCAAAAATCGCAGGCTAAGCCCTGCTCTGAAGTCAGTAGGGGTTAGAAAAAAGACATGGACCGTAGAGTTTACTGGACAAGAGTAATAACTAAAGTTTCCCCTCGGAACGCAGCATCCAAATGTTCTAGTAGGGTTTTATCCCAATCTTAATGACATTTACATTATGTACATAAGTTATACAGCTTGCACTGAAGAATTGACCTTTTTCCATTCGAACACACAATAACTTTTAAATTTGATAACATCAATAACAACAACAACAACACCAACACCAACAACAACAACAACAATAATAATAATAATAATAATAATAATAATAATAATAATAATAATAATAATAATAATAATAATAATAATAATAATAATATTAATAATAATAATCTAAAGGCTATAATGAAAATGTCCTTATCTAAGTGTATTTACAGCATTTTGATTTTTAAAAATATTAAACTTAAAAAAAAAATAACAATCTCCCCCCACCCCCAATATACAAAAAAGAAAACATAAAGATAAGCAAGATGTCGATGTATGGAATTCTCCGCGGACCCGCCAGAAAAACTCCAGAGAAATCTCTTAGGACAACAGAGGGAGTGGCTGTTTTCTGACGGTTTTAGTGATAAAAATCAGCCTCGATTACAGTCAAACTGGTCTCTAAAAACCGTCCAAAACTTTCCCTAAAGATTAAAACAAAGCAATTTGAATTAATTTCTAACCAAGAAAACCCACAATCTAAACTAAAGGTCAAACTTTAGAAAAATGATTATTTAATGAACAACAAGGAAACAAGGAAGGGAAGAAGGAGTAAGGTATATTGATGATTCTGAAAGAGAGACTAGATGGCAATTAAGAGAAATTTCAAGAAAGAATAGCCGCAGTTGAATTTCAGTTTCTTTTTTTAACTTTTTATTTATTCAATTCAATTTTATCACCGGCTTCAGAATATCAAAGAGCATCTGAGTGAAATGTAGTAATCCTTACACTGGGACAGATGTGTAAGGTTGTAATGAACAAAATGGATAAAAAAAAGCTGAAAATCTATGACACATTTTAACGTCATATTAGTTTACGTCCTTTTTTCAAATTAAGAAAACA
>JAWDGP010001275.1:105000-162500 GCA_033675545.1 Elysia crispata | reverse complement strand
GATAGATAAATATTGAGAGAGATAGAGATAGATAGATAAATATTGAGAGAGAGATAGAGAGATATAGAGATAGATAGAAAGATAGATAAAATAGAGAGAGATTGATAGATAGATCGATAGAGTGAGAGAAACAAAAAGAAAGAGTAAAAGAAAGAGAAATAGAGAGAGAGAGAGAGAGAGAGAGAGAGAGAGAGAGAGAGAGAGAGAGAGAGAGAGAGAGAGAGAGAGAGAGAGAGACAAACAGACAGACAGACAGACAGACAGACAGACAGAGAGAGAGGCAGACAGAGATGATCAAAAAAAGAGAACGAAAAGAGAGAGGGAAAGAGAGAGGGAGAAAGAGAGAGAGAAAGGTAGACAGACAGAGAGAGAAAGAGAGAGAGAGGTAGACAGAGAGAGAAAGAGAGAAAGTGAGAGAGAGAGTGAGAGAGAGAGAGAGAGAGAGAGAGAGAGAGAGAGAGAGAGAGAGAGAGAGAGAGAGAGAGAGAGAGAGAGAGAGAGAGAGAAGCTGGATTGTTTGCTGTTAAATAAAGCCCGCTTACAGCACATTAGGTACAGCAGAACTGGAAACTGAACTACCTGCGCTATGGGACTTGAACCCCGTGCGATTATGTCAATAAACCAACCAATCAATCAAACATACCTTCCATCACTCGATTATTCAATCAGTCAATCGATCAATCAATCAATCAATCAATCAACCAATTTAGAAATGACATAGACCGTTAATCTGTCTATCTATTTATCTAGCAACCAAAGAATCATGCAATCTATCAACAAACGCACCAAATATAAATCAATCTCTTCATTGATCATTTCATCAACCAATCTCCTGCAGCTCCCATTCACCCATAGCTTGCCTGCAGCTTTCTCTTGGTTTTTCCAGATACAATTCTTTTCCTTGCTTCTTAACTCTGTTGCAATGCTTTCTCTTGGTTCTTACCTTCAATATAATGCTTTCTCTTGATTCCTGCTACTATTACAATACTTTCTCTTGGTTCTTACCTTCAATATAATGCTTTCACTTGATTCCTGCTACTATTACAATACTTTCTCTTGGTTCTTACCTTCAATATAATGCTTTCTCTTGATTCCTGCTTCCATTACAATACTTTCTCTTGGTTCTTACCTTCAATATAATGCTTTCTCTTGGTTCTTACTTTCAATATAATGCTTTCTCATGGTTCTTACCTTCAATATAATACTTTCTCTTGATTCCTGCTACTATTACAATACTTTCTCTTGGTTCTTACCTCCAATTCAATGCTTTCTCTTGATTTCTGCTTCGAATACAATGATTTCTCATAGTTTTGACGTCCATTACAACGCTTTCTTTTGGTTCCTATCTTCAATGCACTGTTTTCTTTTAATTCATACCTTTCTGTTAGTTCTTACCTGTTCGTCAAAAATACACCTCTGTTGGTTCTACCTCCAGGTCAATGCTTTCTCCTACTTAATTAAAAAAAAACCCAAACTAATTCTAAAATATTTTCCGGAACATCCACCACCACCATTTGGATACAGAACAGTCAGGTTTTGTTCATATACTGCATCAAGAAATCGTCAGAGTCATAGCGCACAAACTGAAAGTGGTACGTTCTAGGTTCATTGAGGTCCCGCCCTCATATCTCAGAGTCTTATAAGGGAAAGAGTCAGTGCTGAGTGAGGTTTGTCCCATGGTAGTTAGTTGATGTCACAACCCACAACTCAGACAGTGTCAATTTTTGTACGTGCTTTCCAGGAAATATTATCAAGAAATCATTGTTTACCCATTTTTTTTTTTTTAGTAAGAAAACTTTTTACGAAATTTATTTGGTAGCTCGAGACACCATTTGGAAGACTTGAATCGCGCTAAAAGTGTATAATGGTGCACTGCCTTTTGGGAATTCATATCTGCACATGTATTGAAGCCTCGTGACACTAAACTTTACCGCTATCGTGACAGTTTATTCATCCTCTATAACGTTAGACAATTGCCTGCCTGACGGCATTATTGGAAATCAGCTAATTTTGTACTTTCCAATTCTATTTTAAGATCCTTCTGAAAAGCTTATCTGAAGATTAATGAATTCCTGCAAAGTGCAAGGCCTCATGGAAATACACGGCTGCGCATGCGTTTAAAACTACTGGATAATGAATGATTAAAAGAATCTTTAAATAAATTTGGATTGAAAAAATTTTTAAACTATTCTTATCAATCAAGAAAAACCAGATCAGAGGTATATGAAGCTGATGCCACAAAGCGGGTAAACTGAGATACAACATGGGCGACAAAAGATGGATACAAATAATGAGGATGTAACAATCATAGGGAACGGATAATGTGACCACCTGTACACTTTTAATTTATAGAGGGAAATAAGTTGTGGAAAGATTCGCCTCCATAGTTAAAGACAATTTGACGAGTATTTCAGGAATATAGAAGAGCTTCAAGGAATACTTTGATTTTGTAATCAGCTTGTTTAATCACTAATAATCCGAATCTTAAATTTTCCACATTAAACCTAATAAAAACGATTTGCTTTTTCTCCGATATATATATATATATATATATATATATATATATATATATATATATATATATAATATATGTGTGTGTGTGTGTGTCAAACAAAACGAAGTTTGCGCACCCGAGCAAAGGTGCAAAGGACTGTATATACAACTGCACATAAAGATTCATGTAACCGGTTATTGGAAGGCTCTGAATAACCAGAACAAGTCTCTGAAGGCGCACTGACTTGTGGGAGTTCAAAGCTGCCCATTTCCTCCGACCCAGATTGCCAGGAATAATTAAAAGGTTCTATAAATAAATTTGGATTTTTACAACACTCGCTAGTTTTAGTATTGTTAATACGGAAGATCATTTTGAGGGGGTAGCACTCTGGGTTTCCCAAAACAAGAGAAAAGATTGGGAAACAAAAACCTGTGTAAGGATAGTCAGTAAAATTTTGTAAAATCTCATATTATCTAAATATACTTCAAACACTTATCACATGCAGAATTTTTTTCAAACCACCGCGACATTTACTTCTTCCATGTTATTTTGTGAACAGATTCATTTTCGAAAAAAAAATTAGCCTTGACTTTACTGCATTCTAGAGGTTTTCTGTTTCTTTGTTTAACAGAAGGGTTCTATCTGTTTGTACAAGGCAAACCTTTATCGTGTGTAACTAGCGAGCCTAGAGTAATGAAGCTAACAGTTTAGCTGTTCGATAAATCGCTATCATTTCATCTAGCCTCTATGAAAACAATTACTCTAATTATAAACTTGAAACCCACTACTAAAGAGAAAATGTCATGAGCTTTGGCGACAACCATATATATATGTCTTTTTTTCTTTTCTTTGATCTTGATTGTGAAAGATTATTTAAATATAATAAAAACGGAATATTGTTAACAATAAAGATACAAATATAGTTTGAGTACAAAAACAACATCATGACTACCTTACCATGGTAATTCTAAATTTAAAAGGTAGAGGTAAAAAAATATGACTGTGCAGTGTGTTTTGAGAACAACTCTAGTTCTTCACGAGAACACTTTGATAAGTTTGAAAAAAAAAATTCAATCCATGTATAAAGCCTTTTAAATGTGCATTGCAATACAGGCACAATAGATTTGAAAGCAGTGCACTTTGGCAAGTTTTCTTTTTTTTTTTTTTGATTTATAGCTTATTAAAAGCGTTTAGAAAGATCTTTAAACAGATTAGGAAAGTTCAGGAATTGTTGTTTTCCAGTATTCTTTTCATGCGTTTCATTAAAACGGCAATGGACTTCCAATCTCAACTTTTAATATCTTTACTCAAAATCAGGATTAAGATAACGTTGAAATGTTAAAGAAAAAATTATGAAATATTTGATCTTGTGCGTGATGTACACTGAAAAGACTTGTCTAACTTGTCCTCAGTAAACAGCTGACATAAACGACAAAGATTGAAAAAAGTTCTGTGGACTAAGGCCAGACCTGTAGTTGATGCATTCAATAAAAAAAAGTATTGGATGAAGCTCAAGCATTGATTGGCAAATGAACATGTTTGAAATGTGAATTATTTGTTGAGTTACTATTAGGATAAAAAAAAGTTCAAAATAAAGTATGGTGATACTTGCAACGTATTTTATATCTATAAAAAAAAGTGTGCTCAAGAACAATAAAGCCAGATTGTGTGTATAAAGTAGTTTCTCTTCATCGAAAATACGTCAACCAATATTCCTAAACAGATAAATATTAGTATTTTACTAAATACTCTCCAGTCATGCTTCAAAACATACCTATGGGCGAAAAAAGTAGAAGTCATAACATATTGTTTTACAGAAACAAAACATATCTTTCTGATATTTTACTTAGATTTGATGCTGTCTTTCATTCTACTTTTCTTAAAAAATGATCATGAAAGTAAAAGAAAATTGTGACTAAAAATATGTGTTCAAGGTCCTGAGTAACATTTTTTTACGCAATTGTTCATCATAGGAGGAGATATGTGTGGACACGCGCTGCTTGGTCCTGTGCGACTTTTCCAGTGGTAAACCATAACTGTGTTCGTGTTTTGGTGTTTCCAGCCTTGCCTTTGTGAGGAAGTGTTTAATGAAGCGGAAACAAACTATGTTTAAATTCTCATGGGTCATCTGCAAATGTTACTCATCTTAAATCATCAAAGGAAATGACATAATTATGTGTACCCATCATTACGGTGTATTTTGACGTTCATTGTGCAATGGTCTTCAAAAGAAACAAAGA
Organism: Elysia crispata; assembly: GCA_033675545.1. Lineage (NCBI taxonomy): Eukaryota > Metazoa > Mollusca > Gastropoda > Plakobranchidae > Elysia > Elysia crispata. The sequence continues at coordinate 157,766 of JAWDGP010001275.1, read as the reverse complement.
ATTGCTATTAAGTGTAAGGTGTCATGAGAAATGTTTTCCCAGTGATAGTCATGAAAGTAAAATGTTGATTGTCTTCATAATGATAGATCTATTGTAGCATGTGCCCTGTAATGGTCATCAAAGGAAGTAACAATTGCGGCTCCAGTCTAACGTTTCATGGTACACTGTCCCGGAGTGAAAGTCATGATAGTAAAATGTTGATTGTCTTCATAATGATAGATCTATTGTAGCATGTGCCCTGTAATGGTCATCAAAGGAAGTAAAAATTGCGGCTCCAGTCTAACGTTTCATGGTACACTGTCCCGGAGTGAAAGGCATGATAGTAAAATATTGATTGTCTTCACGTTCCATCTGATCTTGTACAGCATCCAGTCCACGGTGGCCTTCAGAGTTATAGAACTTTGTCTTCACATTCAAAGAGACGAACAGAAGCACAAGTGAAGAACAACCATGGCATGCAGTAAGACAGGCCACCATGCTTGAGGCCGTCTGCTGAGCCCACTGGTCCCCGCGGAGGACCCCGTCCCCTACACGATCTCCAAAACATGGGGCACTGGCCGTCTGCTGAGCCCACTGGTCCCCGCGGAGGACCCCGTCCCCTACACGATCTCCAAAACATGGGGCACTGGCCGCCCGCTGCAGAAAGCTGAGCTGAGAGACATTCACCGAGTCCTGCCAACAGTTCAGAGCCGGAAGACTGTCCGTCGCCTGAGACTTTCTCGTCTCGCAAATTGTTGTCAAGCTATTCCCGATTGTCTTGTTTCCTCTGGGATACTTCTAGAAGCTTTTCGACAGAACATCGGAAGCTTTGAAAGATTTTACTGGGGGAACTTTTAGGTTTCCAAGATAGCAAGAGCTACCGGTGCATTCAGAGACAGGAGCTGCTGAGCGGCAGCAAAAATTCGCGTCATAAACAAGCACTAAGAGTTCCTTCGCAACCCGTTCTATAGAGCTTGGATTTACATCATAAGGATAATAGACCTTGGCCGACATCTGAAGTAAAGGTAGGCCCAAACGTCTATCATTGATTGTGTCGAATCGAACTTGTTCAGAGCCAAACTCGGCGTTTCAAATGTTTCCAGATAACATTTATACAGAGCGTATAGCTTCCTTTCCATTTCTTGCGACCTTACATAAGAGCAATTCACGCCACTAACACAAAACTTTACCCCTTGCAATGTACGACAGACGCCATCTGGTCGCTTTTCAAAGTAAAGACTACATTCGTTAATACGGCATTATTCCTGAGACTGTTCTGTGAACGAAGAACATTCCAGGCCTTCCCAACTGAGGACATTTTTACGAGCTTTTGTCCTGACTGAGAGATTCCCAGAGCTGGAAAGAGACGCCAGAAGGGAGAGTCGAAAATTCTTATCAGTGGTTGTGTGCGCTACACAGGCCCCGTGTGATTCTCAGACCCTAAGTTACACATCAAGCAATGGATATTCTCAAAATAAGAAAACCTCAAAAAGGTAGTGGGGGGCGGTGGGAAGGTTTTATAATAAGTGATACCGCCATTAATACACATGGCTTCCAAGTTTGGGTCGCCTCTGAGCCATATACTCTGGCATTGGCGCACTGAGGTACTTATGCATTGACTTCCCTTAAAGATATCACTCTGTAAATATGGCGATCTGTAAATTAAAGAGTCGGTAGATACAATTTTATAAGTATCCTCCATGCTGTTGATGTGTTGCACCCCTGAGATAAGCTGCACTTCTATTCTCCATGATAAGATATGGGAATCCAGGACGCCATGACAAAGGGCGACTGAGCGATTTCTGTAGACGATTCCTGAGGTCAGATCTGTTACTGGTGTATTCACGAACAAAGAGAGGAAGCCACCGTTTGATCTGTACGTCTCTTCATTGACTTTAGCAGTTTGTGTGGTCGAAGATCGAGAATCATCGGCACGCCCTGCTGTACGAGTACCATGATCGCTTGGAGAGGTGGGAAACAAGCCCGCTGTCCCGGACGGAAAGATTCCATGCTTACTGGTATCAGCCAGGCCAAGTCTGCCGTCAGTCACGTGACATGTTGAGAGAGTCGTTGCCGCAGCGATGCTCTTCACCTCTGGGCTGGGAAGGTCTGAGCAAGACATCACCATGAATGTGTTTGTCACGCCAGAACACTCGACAGCAGCTCCTCCAAGATGGCGGAACCGAACTCTTACAATGTCTACCAGGCTCCTACACTTGTCCTTCATATCATAGCAACAGTTGCCATGGACGATACAGATCCCAGCACAAGAGCATGGGAAGTTATTCCTGTCTCCACATCTGCCGTGATAACTAACCGGGCTCTTTGAATCAGAAGGCTCATCTGGGGTCCCTGAAGGAGTGGTTGCTGTCAAACTTAGTAACAACCCATGAGCGGGTGAGAGTTTAAAAGTTGAGTAAGACTTAGTTCTTCTCTCTGTCGGAATCTCGTCCGACATGGTGCTAGTGTTGTAGGAATGGTCTGTAGCGAAAACATTCAAACGAAGGGGTGAAAAATTTGAAGTATCATCGGCCTGAACTGGGTTCTCTAAGGGTTTAGACCACTTGCCCTATGCACGGCTTGGGAACCCCGAAACAAAGAACCCCACAGTAAGAACCCACCTCCATTCCGGTCCTTAGAAGAATCGAACGGAGTCTGGTTTCGCTACCAACTCGGCCATGTTCTCGATTGTCCGTTAAGTTAAACGAATCCTCCTCGACTAACGATTGTTCCGTTCAGTCCTTTCTCTCATTCTTTTTCATTTGCTTTTGTCAGACTTTAAAGAGTTTATTTTGGAATGTAATTATCAGTCCTGAAACGATTACGTTCAGCGTGCCTGAAAAGTAAAACATGCGTCTAATTAGGGAATCACTTGAGAAACGTTTCTTTATTTAAAAAAAAAATCAAAAGATTGATTATAAAACAACTAAGAAAACCAGGGGTATAATATTTTGAACCAAAAGGTACTTAACAGTCTTGATTTCTATGGATGCACAATTATACTATATATCTAAAAGAAAGCATTATTAAGTCTATTAATTTTTAAATATGTTTTCATTTTTTTATCAAACACTGCGTTTCTGTCAACTCAACTGAAAAAAAATTGTGCAGTGTTGTGATAATACTTGTAGATCTATTTTTAGTCGTCCTACAAATCACGTAAAGTAGCTTAAACTGGTAAGACTAAATCGCTGGCACAAAGGTTAACCCAAGTAAACTGGTAAGACTGTATCGATGGCACAAAGGTTAACCCAAGTAAACTGGTAAGACTGTATCGATGGCACAAAGGTTAACCCAAGTAAACTGGTAAGACTGTATCGCTGGCACAAAGGTTAACCCAAGTAAACTGGTAAGACTGTATCGCTGGCACAAAGGTTAACCCAAGTAAACTGTAAGACTGTATCGCTGGCACAAAGCTTAACCCAAGTAAACTGGTAAGACTGTATCGATATCACAAAACTAAACCCAAGCTTCATATTTGTTCGTGATTGCGATTCGGTAACTAGGTATCGCCATAGTTGTAGATTGGTCAGCAGAATGTTATTAACGTGGCAAGGAAAAAAACAAACAAAACAAAACAAAAACAAAAACAAAACATAAAAAACCCACTTCTTCATCATTTGAAAACTTCTACTTCAACATTGGTTCATTGGTACGATTTACCCCCAAAAAATTAATGCAAAGGTTAAAAAACAAAATTTAAGAGAGGAAAAAAGACGCCTATCTTTTTGTAGGATATCCTTAGAAGCTGTGCTTGACAGTTTTGCTGTGTTGATACAAAGAGACAGATAAAAAAAATGACGCACGATAAATGAATAAAAACGAAAAGCTACTGAAAGCCTCTGCACCAGTCCATGAAAGAAAATTGATATTTTGGCCTCTTTTCCTCCACACTTGACTCAGTAGCGTCCAAGCGAGGGGAGAGAACTGCTACTGGACCCACTCAGGTCCCGTTTCGAGACTGACGCAAATATACGAACCGCTTTTAACGGTCTTGTTTCTGTGGAGGGGGGAGGGGGGAATATACACTATTGTCGAGCAAAAAACAAAAACAAAACGCAACTCTGAAGCATATTACTTTCCAACTTTTTTCATTGAAGCTGAAAATATAGAAGTTCACAAAATATAATATACAAAATATTGGCCAGATTTGATGCAATCATTGTCTTACTAAAATGACTATTCAACGAAAAAGAGCAAATAAATTTTGTGGTTTTATCTCGCTTAATACAAGAACCATTATGCAGATATGAAAAAAATAATAAAAACTACTCTTTATTTGCAACAGGCCAAAACAAAACAAAACAAAAAGAAATTAAAAAAAAAAAAACAATATAAAAAAAAAGCAAAAAGCAAAAAGAAAACACATTATCATGCATCTTTGAGAAACAGACAATATACGATGATAAAACTAAACAAAACGATTAGAATAAACATCCACTCCGAGGAAAAACTTGAAATAGTTGCCTCTCCCTGAAAAGTTAAACTTAAAGTTGAAGTTTCAACTTTAGGACCAGGAGTGGAACTTGCCCAACATGCTGGAGGCAGCAGAAGATTTCATGGATCCAGGTCAAAGGTTAACTCTATCATAGGCGGGCTGGGTTTCCTTCTCTAGTCTCACCTCAGATAACGAGCCTAAAGTTACAGACTGAGCTTTTCCTTGTGAGGTCTTTCCCATCAAAATACAATAGAGAAGTGACACAACAGAGGCTTCAACATCATTTCGCAGTTTTAAGGCAAGGTACTAAACATCTTGTCAGACAGAATGCCGGCGTTTCGTGTTGCAGATGACGGTGTTGCTAGAGAGACGCGGATGAATTTCGATAGAGAATTATTTAGGTAGCCACAAAAAATCCTGGAGAGAAAATGTTTATCACTCATATCTGTATCATGTCTTATCTCTCAGTCTCTCACACACATCTCTATCATGTCTTATCTCTCAGTCTCTCACACATATCTATCATGTCTTATCTCACAGTCTCTCTCTCATATCTCTATCATGTCTTATCTCACAGTCTCTCACACATCTCTATCATGTCTTATCTCACAGTCTCTCACACATCTCTATCATGTCTTATCTCGCAGTCTCTCACACATCTCTATCATGTCTTATCTCACAGTCTCTCACACATCTCTATCATGTCTTATCTCGCAGTCTCTCACACATCTCTATCATGTCTTATCTCACAGTCTCTCTCATATCTGTATCATGTCTTATCTCTCAGTCTCTCACATATATCTACCATGTCTTATCTCTCAGTCTCTCACACATATCTATCATGTCTTATCTCGCAGTCTCTCTCTCATATCTCCATCATGTCTTATCTCTCAGTCTCTCACACATCTCTATCATGTCTTATCTCTCAGTCTCTCACACATCTCTATCATGTCTTATCTCGCAGTCTCTCACACATCTCTATCATGTCTTATCTCGCAGTCTCTTACACATGTCTATCATGTCTTATATCGCAGTCTCTCACACATATCTCTATCATGTCTTATCTCACAGTCTCTTACACATGTCTATCATGTCTTATCTCACAGTCTCTCACACATATCTCTATCATGGCTTATCTTGCAGTCTCTCACACATCTCTATCATGTCTTATCTTGCAGTCTCTCACACATATCTCTATCATGGCTTATATCGCAGTCTCTCACACATATCTCTATCATGTCTTATCTTGCAGTCTCTCACACATATCTCTATCATGTCTTATCTTGCAGTCTCTCACACATATCTCTATCATGTCTTATCTTGCAGTCTCTCACACATATCTCTATCATGTCTTATATCGCAGTCTCTCACACATATCTCTATCATGGCTTATCTTGCAGTCTCTCACACATATCTCTATCATGTCTTATCTCGCAGTCTCTCTCACACATATCTCTATCATGTCTTATCTTGCAGTCTCTCACACATATCTCTATCATGTCTTATATCGCAGTCTCTCACATATATCTCTATCATGGCTTATCTTGCAGTCTCTCACACATATCTCTATCATGTCTTATCTCGTAGTCTCTCTCACACATATCTCTATCATGTCTTATCTTGCAGTCTCTCACACATATCTCTATCATGTCTTATCTTGCAGTCTCTCACACATATCTCTATCATGTCTTATATCGCAGTCTCTCACACATATCTCTATCATGTCTTATATCGCAGTCTCTCACACATATCTCTATCATGTCTTATATCGCAGTCTCTCACACATATCTCTATCAAGGCTTATCTTGCAGTCTCTCACACATATCTCTATCATGTCTTATCTCGTAGTCTCTCACACATATCTCTATCATGTCTTATCTTGCAGTCTCTCACACATATCTCTATCATGTCTTATCTCTCAGTCTCTCACACATATGTCTATCATGTCTTATCTTGCAGTCTCTCACACATATCTCTATCATGTCTTATCTCGTAGTCTCTCACACATATCTCTATCATGTCTTATCTTGCAGTCTCTCACACATATCTCTATCATGTCTTATCTCTCAGTCTCTCTCACACATATCTCTATCATGTCTTATCTCTCAGTCTCTCTCACACATATCTCTATCATGTCTTATCTCGTAGTCTCTCTCACACATATCTCTATCATGTCTTATCTCTCAGTCTCTCTCACACATATCTCTATCATGTCTTATCTCTCAGTCTCTCTCACACATATCTCTATCATGTCTTATCTCTCAGTCTCTCTCACACATATCTCTATCATGTCTTATCTCTCAGTCTCTCACACATATCTCTATCATGTCTTATCTCGCAGTCTCTCTCACACATATCTCTATCATGTCTTATCTCTCAGTCTCTCACACATTTTTTATCATCTCGTATCTGCGGTGTTCGTTTGAAAACAATACACGATTACATTGAGCATTCGATGTTCTAAGTATCGATATTTGCTGCAGATACATCGTGATTTGATAAGTAAAAAAAACATAAAAGAAAGATCCCAAAACAAAATTAAACAAAACAAAGAAGAAGAATGGTTGAATGCAAGTATCGAAAATATCATCGAATATTGCATTATCACCTTTTATTCATTTCATTTTTTTTAAGAATCTGTTAAAATCAATTCTAATACAGGAAATATCAGTAGTAAATGAGAATAAAACATTTTTTATCAGTTGAGTTAAGCCGCATCAGATGACGATCTGGGAATAAAATCTTGATAAACTTAGAAATATGGCAGAACATTTTGATAAAAAATAATTAAAAAAAAACAAACTACAAAACATTATAAAACAGAAAGAAATACGGAAAAAGCTGTAATGTTTATCTGTCAAATCAAGTGTTTGATATTTTCTATAATCAGGTATCATTGTTTCATTGTAGGTTATTGAGATATATTTTTTTATATCTCTTGCTTTATAAATTAACCCCGTCTTTAGTAGAAAACACAATCTCCACGACTACCCGCCGCTCCTCCATCAGGCGAAGTACAACCATCAGCCTTAAATGACGAATCCATCGTAATGAAGTAAATAGAATTGATGAATTAAGTTTACGTCGGTAAAAAAAAAATCGCAATGATTTCGTCGTGTGTGGTTGTCTCAGTCGCACAATGATGTCCTCTGGCCAATCACTAGTGAAGCCTGCATGGTTTTAATTCAATCTCTTTCTAACTCGGCTCAAAATTAAATAAAGTAGATCAACATAACTCTTAACTAACAATTTTTTTTCCAGCCGTTCACGAGATAGTCTGAAGATTGGCTTCTTCACATTCATAGTTTTGCTATTATTGTTGCATTTTATACGACAAGGTTTTATTTTCTCTTCTGTGATACACACGAGTGATCATTTGTTACGGAACTGGATACTTCTTAGTGCAACTTACAAGATTTGGGAGCTAAAAGGTGAAAACTAAATATATATATATATATATATATATATATATATATATATATATATATGTGTGTGTGTGTGTATATAATTATATCTTAACATTTGACTACACGTCGATCCAATTATTGGGTAAGCTCACTCGCTATCTTAATTTTTTTCCGCTACCAGTTGAGTGTCATACAAGAGAATGCCCTTCTGTGCCGTCCACTCTCCAATCAGTATTGCCTTTGATATGATTCGATTATTCTCTGTCAAGAGGCTCACAATATCGGGAAATGACACAACAATTCACATCATTGATCAGGGAATTGTTGCCTAAGCTTGTCAAGCAACAAAACAACAACTACAACATCATCATCAACAACAGCATCATTGTCATCATCATCAACAACAACATCATTGTCATCATCATCAACAACAACAATAATAACAGCAATAACAACAACCACAAAAAATAAAGAATAAGTAAAAAAAACATAAAAACTGACCAACCTTCAAGCTCCTTGATCATTTACAGGACTTCCCTGACCACTAGACAAGGGGGAATACCCTCTCCTACCCTGACCACTATGCAAGGGGGAATACCCTCTCCTACCCTGACCACTAGACAAGGGGGAATCTCCTCTCCTACCCTGACCACTGGACAAGGAGGAATCTCCTCTCCTACCCTGACCACTGGACAAGGAGGAATCTCCTCTCCTACCCTGACCACTAGACAAGGAGGAATCTCCTCTCCTACCCTGACCACTGGACAAGGAGGAATCTCCTCTCCTACCCTGACCACTAGACAAGGAGGAATCTCCTCTCCTACCCTGACCACTGGACAAGGAGGAATCTCCTCTCCTACCCTGACCACTAGACAAGGAGGAAGTTCCTCTCCTACCCTGACCACTGGACAAGAGGGAAGTTCCTCTCCTACCCTGACCACTAGACAAGGGGGAATATCCTCTCCTACCCTGACCACTAGACAAAGAGGAATCTCCTCTCCTACCCTGACCACTAGACAAGGAGGAATCTCCTCTCCTACCCTGACCACTAGACAAGGGGGAATACCCTCTCCTACCCTGACCACTAGACAAGGGGGAATACCCTCTCCTACCCTGACCACTAGACAAGGGGGAATACCCTCTCCTACCCTGACCACTAGACAAGGAGGAATATCCTCTCCTACCCTGACCACTAGACAAGGAGGAATCTCCTCTCCTACCCTGACCACTAGACAAGGGGGAATACCCTCTCCTACCCTGACCACTAGAAAAGGGGGAATACCCTCTCCTACCCTGACCACTAGAAAAGGGGGAATACCCTCTCCTACCCTGACCACTAGACAAAGAGGAATCTCCTCTCCTACCCTGACCACTAGAAAAGGGGGAATACCCTCTCCTACCCTGACCACTAGAAAAGGGGGAATACCCTCTCCTACCCTGACCACTAGAAAAGGGGGAATACCCTCTCCTACCCTGACCACTAGACAAAGAGGAATCTCCTCTCCTACCCTGACCACTAGACAAGGAGGAATCTCCTCTCCTACCCTGACCACTAGACAAGGAGGAATCTCCTCTCCTACTCTGACCACTAGACAAAGAGGAATCTCCTCTCCTACTCTGACCACTAGACAAGGAGGAATCTCCTCTCCTACCCTGACCACTAGACAAAGAGGAATCTCCTCTCCTACCCTGACCACTAGAGAAGAAGGAAGTTCCTCTCCTACCCTGACCACTAGACAAGGAGGAATCTCCTCTCCTACCCTGACCACTAGACAAGGGGGAATATCCTCTCCTACCCTGACCACTAGACCAGGAGCAATCTCCTCTCCTACCCTGACCACTAGACAAGGAGGAATATCCTCTCCTACCCTGACCACTAGACAAAGAGCAATCTCCTCTCCTACCCTGACCACTAGACAAAGAGCAATCTCCTCTCCTACCCTGACCACTAGACAAGGAGCAATCTCCTCTCCTACCCTGACCACTAGACAAGGAGCAATCTCCTCTCCTACCCTGACCACTAGACAAAGAGGAATATCCTCTCCTACCCTGACCACTAGACAAGGAGGAATCTCCTCTCCTACCCTAACCACTAGACAAGGTGGAAGCCTCTCTCCTACTCTGACCACTAGACAAGGTGGAAGCCTCTCTCCTACTCTGACCACTAGACTAGGATGAATCTCCTCTAATACCCTGACCACTAGACAAGGAGGAATCTCCTCTCCTACCCTGAGCACTAGACAAGGAGGAAGCCCCTCTCCTACCCTGACCACTAGACTAAGATGAATCCCCTCTCCTACCCTGACCACTAGACAAGGAGGAAGCCCCTCTCCTACCCTGACCACTAGAAAAAGAGGAATATCCTCTCCTACCCTGACCACTAGACAAAGAGGAATCACCTCTCCTACTCTGACCACTAGACAAAGAGGAATCTCCTCTCCTACTCTGACCACTAGACAAGGGGGAATACCCTCTCCTACCCTGACCACTAGACAAAGAGGAATCTCCTCTCCTACCCTGACCACTAGACAAGGGGAATATCCTCTCCTACCCTGACCACTAGACAAGGAGGAATCTCCTCTCCTACTCTGACCACTAGACAAGGAGGAATCTCCTCTCCTACTCTGACCACTAGACAAAGAGGAATCTCCTCTCCTACTCTGACTACTAGACAAAGAGGAATCGCCTCTCCTACTCTGACCACTAGACAAGGGGGAATCACCTCTCCTACCCTGACCACTAGACAAAGAGGAATCTCCTCTCCTACCCTGACCACTAGACAAGGGGGAATCTCCTCTCCTACTCTGACCACTAGACAAGGAGGAATCTCCTCTCCTACTCTGACCACTAGACAAGGAGGAATCTCCTCTCCTACCCTGACCACTAGACAAGGAGGAATCTCCTCTCCTACCCTGACCACTAGACAAGGAGGAATCTCCTCTCCTACTCTGACCACTAGACAAGGAGGAATCTCCTCTCCTACTCTGACCACTAGACAAAGAGGAATCTCCTCTCCTACTCTGACCACTAGACAAAGAGGAATCTCCTCTCCTACCCTGACCACTAGACAAGGAGGAATCTCCTCTCCTACCCTGACCACTAGACAAGGAGGAATCTCCTCTCCCGTCCTGACCACTAGACAAGGAGGAATCTCCTCTCCTACCCTGACCACTAGACTAGGAGGAATCTCCTCTCCTACTCTGACCACTAGACAAAGAGGAATCTCCTCTCCTACTCTGACCACTAGACAAAGAGGAATCTCCTCTCCTACTCTGACCACTAGACAAAGAGGAATCTCCTCTTCTACCCTGACCACTAGACAAAGAGGAATCTCCTCTCCTACCCTGACCACTAGACAAAGAGGAATATCCTCTTCTACCCTGACCACTAGACAAGTAGGAATCTCCTCTCCTACCCTGACCACTAGACAAGGAGGAATCTCCTTTCCTACCCTGACCACTAGACAAGGAGGAAGTTCCTCTCCTACCCTGACCACTAGACAAGTAGGAATCTCCTCTCCTACCCTGACCACTAGACAAGGAGGAATCTCCTCTCCTACCCTGACCACTAGACAAGGAGGAATCTCCTCTCCTACCCTGACCACTAGACAAGGAGGAATATCCTCTGCTACTCTGACCACTAGACAAGGAGGAATCTCCTCTCCTACCCTGACCACTAGACAAGTAGGAATCTCCTCTCCTACCCTGACCACTAGACAAGGAGGATTCTCCACTCCTACTCTGACCACTGGACAAGGAGGAATCTCCTCTCCTACTCTGACCACTGGACAAGGAGGAATATCCTCTCCTACCCTGACCACTAGACAAGGAGGAATATCCTCTCTTACCCTGACCACTAGACAAGGAGGAAGCCGCTGTCCTACCCTGACCACTAGACAAGGAGGAATCTCCTCTCCTACCCTGACCACTAGACAAGGAGGAAGCCGCTCTCCTACCCTGACCACTAGACAAGGGGGAATATCCTCTCCTACCCTGACCACTAGACCAGGAGCAATCTCCTCTCCTACCATGACCACTAGACAAAGAGGAATATCCTCTCCTACCCTGACCACTAGACAAAGAGGAATATCCTCTTCTACCCTGACCACTAGACAAGGAGGAATATCCTCTCCTACCCTGACCACTAGACAAGGAGCAATCTCCTCTCCTACCCTGACCACTAGACAAAGAGGAATATCCTCTCCTACCCTGACCACTAGACAAAGAGGAATATCCTCTTCTACCCTGACCACTAGACAAGGAGGAATATCCTCTCCTACCCTGACCACTAGACAAGGAGCAATCTCCTCTCCTACCCTGACCACTAGACAAAGAGGAATATCCTCTCCTACCCTGACCACTAGACAAGGAGGAATCTCCTCTCCTACCCTAACCACTAGACAAGGTGGAAGCCTCTCTCCTACTCTGACCACTAGACAAGGTGGAAGCCTCTCTCCTACTCTGACCACTAGACTAGGATGAATCTCCTCTAATACCCTGACCACTAGACAAGGAGGAATCTCCTCTCCTACCCTGAGCACTAGACAAGGAGGAAGCCCCTGTCCTACCCTGACCACTAGACTAAGATGAATCCCCTCTCCTACCCTGACCACTAGACAAGGAGGAAGCCCCTCTCCTACCCTGACCACTAGAAAAAGAGGAATATCCTCTCCTACCCTGACCACTAGACAAAGAGGAATCACCTCTCCTACTCTGACCACTAGACAAAGAGGAATCTCCTCTCCTACTCTGACCACTAGACAAGGGGGAATACCCTCTCCTACCCTGACCACTAGACAAAGAGGAATCTCCTCTCCTACCCTGACCACTAGACAAGGGGAATATCCTCTCCTACCCTGACCGCTAGACAAGGAGGAATCTCCTCTCCTACTCTGACCACTAGACAAGGAGGAATCTCCTCTCCTACTCTGACCACTAGAAAAAGAGGAATCTCCTCTCCTACTCTGACTACTAGACAAAGAGGAATCGCCTCTCCTACTCTGACCACTAGACAAGGGGGAATCACCTCTCCTACCCTGACCACTAGACAAAGAGGAATCTCCTCTCCTACCCTGACCACTAGACAAGGGGGAATCTCCTCTCCTACTCTGACCACTAGACAAGGGGGAATACCCTCTCCTACCCTGACCACTAGACAAAGAGGAATATCCTCTCCTACCCTGACCACTGGACAAGGAGGAATCTCCTCTCCTACCCTGACCACCAGACAAGGGGGAATACCCTCTCCTACCCTGACCACTAGAAAAGGGGGAATACCCTCTCCTACCCTGACCACTAGAAAAGGGGGAATACCCTCTCCTACCCTGACCACTAGACAAAGAGGAATCTCCTCTCCTACCCTGACCACTAGAAAAGGGGGAATACCCTCTCCTACCCTGACCACTAGAAAAGGGGGAATACCCTCTCCTACCCTGACCACTAGAAAAGGGGGAATACCCTCTCCTACCCTGACCACTAGACAAAGAGGAATCTCCTCTCCTACCCTGACCACTAGAAAAGGGGGAATACCCTCTCCTACCCTGACCACTAGAAAAGGGGGAATACCCTCTCCTACCCTGACCACTAGACAAGGGGGAATATCCTCTCCTACCCTGACCACTAAACAAAGAGGAATCTCCTCTCCTACTCTGACCACTAGACAAGTAGGAAGTTCTTCTCCTACCCTGACCACTGGACAAGGAGGAATCTCCTCTCCTACCCTGACCACTAGACAAGGAGGAATCTCCTCTCCTACTCTGACCACTAGACAAGGAGGAATCTCCTCTCCTACTCTGACCACTAGACAAGGAGGAATCTCCTCTCCTACCCTGACCACTAGACAAGGAGGAATCTCCTCTCCTACCCTGACCACTAGACAAGGAGGAATCTCCTCTCCTACTGTGACCACTAGACAAGGAGGAATCTCCTCTCCTACTCTGACCACTAGACAAAGAGGAATCTTCTCTCCTACTCTGACCACTAGACAAAGAGGAATCTCCTCTCCTACCCTGACCACTAGACAAGGAGGAATCTCCTCTCCTACCCTGACCACTAGACAAGGAGGAATCTCCTCTCCCGTCCTGACCACTAGACAAGGAGGAATCTCCTCTCCTACCCTGACCACTAGACTAGGAGGAATCTCCTCTCCTACTCTGACCACTAGACAAAGAGGAATCTCCTCTCCTACTCTGACCACTAGACAAAGAGGAATCTCCTCTCCTACTCTGACCACTAGACAAAGAGGAATCTCCTCTTCTACCCTGACCACTAGACAAAGAGGAATCTCCTCTCCTACCCTGACCACTAGACAAAGAGGAATATCCTCTTCTACCCTGACCACTAGACAAGTAGGAATCTCCTCTCCTACCCTGACCACTAGACAAGGAGGAATCTCCTTTCCTACCCTGACCACTAGACAAGGAGGAAGTTCCTCTCCTACCCTGACCACTAGACAAGTAGGAATCTCCTCTCCTACCCTGACCACTAGACAAGGAGGAATCTCCTCTCCTACCCTGACCACTAGACAAGGAGGAAGTTCCTCTCCTACCCTGACCACTAGACAAGGAGGAATATCCTCTCCTACCCTGACCACTAGACAAGGAGGAATCTCCTCTCCTACCCTGACCACTAGACAAGGAGGAATATCCTCTGCTACTCTGACCACTAGACAAGGAGGAATCTCCTCTCCTACCCTGACCACTAGACAAGTAGGAATCTCCTCTCCTACCCTGACCACTAGACAAGGAGGATTCTCCACTCCTACTCTGACCACTGGACAAGGAGGAATCTCCTCTCCTACTCTGACCACTGGACAAGGAGGAATATCCTCTCCTACCCTGACCACTAGACAAGGAGGAATATCCTCTCTTACCCTGACCACTAGACAAGGAGGAAGCCGCTGTCCTACCCTGACCACTAGACAAGGAGGAATCTCCTCTCCTACCCTGACCACTAGACAAGGAGGAAGCCGCTCTCCTACCCTGACCACTAGACAAGGAGGAATCTCCTCTCCTACCCTGACCACTAGCCAAGGAGGAATCTCCTCTCCTACCCTGACCACTAGATAAGGAGGAATCTCCTCTCCTACCCTGACCACTAGACAAGGAGGAAGCCGCTCTCCTACCCTGACCACTAGACAAGGAGGAATCTCCTCTCCTACTCTGACCACTGGACAAGGAGGAATATCCTCTCCTACCCTGACCACTAGACAAGGAGGAATATCCTCTCTTACCCTGACCACTAGACAAGGAGGAAGCCGCTGTCCTACCCTGACCACTAGACAAGGAGGAATCTCCTCTCCTACCCTGACCACTAGACAAGGAGGAAGCCGCTCTCCTACCCTGACCACTAGACAAGGAGGAATCTGCTCTCCTAACCTGACCACTAGCCAAGGAGGAATCTCCTCTCCTACCCTGACCACTGGACAAGAGGGAAGTTCCTCTCCTACCCAGACCACTGGACAAGGGGGAATACCCTCTCCTACCCTGACCACTAGACAAGGGGGAATACCCTCTCCTACCCTGACCACTAGACAAGGGGGAATATCCTCTCCTACCCTGACCACTAGACAAAGAGGAATCTCCTCTCCTACCCTGACCACTGGACAAGGAGGAATCTCCTCTCCTACCCTGACCACTAGACAAGGGGGAATACCCTCTCCTACCCTGACCACTAGACAAAGAGGAATATCCTCTCCTACCCTGACCACTGGACAAGGAGGAATCTCCTCTCCTACCCTGACCACCAGACAAGGGGGAATACCCTCTCCTACCCTGACCACTAGAAAAGGGGGAATACCCTCTCCTACCCTGACCACTAGAAAAGGGGGAATACCCTCTCCTACCCTGACCACTAGACAAAGAGGAATCTCCTCTCCTACCCTGACCACTAGAAAAGGGGGAATACCCTCTCCTACCCTGACCACTAGAAAAGGGGGAATACCCTCTCCTACCCTGACCACTAGAAAAGGGGGAATACCCTCTCCTACCCTGACCACTAGACAAAGAGGAATCTCCTCTCCTACCCTGACCACTAGAAAAGGGGGAATACCCTCTCCTACCCTGACCACTAGACAAGGGGGAATACCCTCTCCTACCCTGACCACTAGACAAGGGGGAATATCCTCTCCTACCCTGACCACTAAACAAAGAGGAATCTCCTCTCCTACTCTGACCACTAGACAAGTAGGAAGTTCTTCTCCTACCCTGACCACTGGACAAGGAGGAATCTCCTCTCCTACCCGGACCACTAGACAAGTAGGAAGTTCTTCTCCTACCCTGACCACTAGACAAGGAGGAATCTCCTCTCCTACCCTGACCACTAGACAAGGAGGAATCTCCTCTCCTACCCTGACCACTAGACAAGGAGGAATCTCCTCTCCTACCCTGACCACTAGACAAGGAGGAATCTCCTCTCCTACCCTGACCACTAGACAAGGAGGAATCTCCTCTCCTACCCTGACCACTACACAAGGAGGAATCTCCTCTCCTACCCTGACCACTAGACAAGGAGGAATCTCCTCTCCTACCCTGACCACTAGACAAGGAGGAATCTCCTCTCCTACCCTGACCACTAGACAAGGAGGAATCTCCTCTCCTACCCTGACCACTAGACAAGGAGGAATCTCCTCTCCTATCCTGACCACTAGACAAGGAGGAATCTCCTCTCCTACCCTGACCACTGGACAAGGAGGAATCTCCTCTCCTACCCTGACCACTAGACAAGTAGGAAGTTCTTCTCCTACCCTGACCACTAGACAAGGAGGAATCTGCTCTCCTACCCTGACCACTAGACAAAGAGGAATCTCCTCTCCTACTCTGACCACTAGACAAGGAGGAATCTCCTCTCCTACCCTGACCACTAGACAAGTAGGAAGTTCTTCTCCTACCCTGACCACTGGACAAGGAGGAATCTCCTCTCCTACCCTGACCACTAGACAAGTAGGAAGTTCTTCTCCTACCCTGACCACTAGACAAGGAGGAATCTCCTCTCCTACTCTGACCACTAGACAAAGAGGAATCTCCTCTCCTACCCTGACCACTAGACAAAGAGGAATCTCCTCTCCTACTCTGACCACTAGACAAGGAGGAATCTCCTCTCCTACTCTGACCACTAGACAAAGAGGAATCTCCTCTCCTACTCTGACCACTAGACAAGGGGGAATCTCCTCTCCTACTCTGACCACTAGACAAGGAGGAATATCCTCTCCTACTCTGACCACTAGACAAAGAGGAATCTCCTCTCCTACTGTGACCACTAGACAAAGAGGAATCTCCTCTCCTACTCTGACCACTAGACAAGGAGGAATCTCCTCTCCTACCCTGACCACTAGACAAGGAGGAATCTCCTCTCCTACCCTGACCACTAGACAAGGAGGAATCTCCTCTCCTACACTGACCACTAGACAAGGAGGAATCTCCTCTCCTACTCTGACCACTAGACAAAGAGGAATCTCCTCTCCTACTCTGACCACTAGACAAGGAGGAATCTCCTCTCCTACCCTGACCACTAGACAAAGAGGAATCTCCTCTCCTACCCTGACCACTAGAGAAGAAGGAAGTTCCTCTCCTACCCTGACCACTAGACAAGGAGGAATCTCCTCTCCTACTCTGACCACTAGACAAGGGGAAATATCCTCTCCTACCCTGACCACTAGACCAGGAGCAATCTCCTCTCCTACCATGACCACTAGACAAAGAGTAATATCCTTTCCTACCCTGACCACTAGACAAAGAGGAATATCCTCTTCTACCCTGACCACTAGACAAGGAGGAATATCCTCTCCTACCCTGAACACTAGACAAGGAGCAATCTCCTCTCCTACCCTGACCACTAGACAAAGAGGAATATCCTCTCCTACCCTGACCACTAGACAAGGAGGAATATCCTCTCCTACCCTGACCACTAGACAAGGAGCAATCTCCTCTCCTACCCTGACCACTAGACAAAGAGGAATATCCTCTCCTACCCTGACCACTAGACAAAGAGGAATATCCTCTTCTACCCTGACCACTAGACAAGGAGGAATATCCTCTCCTACCCTGACCACTAGACAAGGAGCAATCTCCTCTCCTACCCTGACCACTAGACAAAGAGGAATATCCTCTCCTACCCTGACCACTAGACAAGGAGGAATCTCCTCTCCTACCCTAACCACTAGACAAGGTGGAAGCCTCTCTCCTACTATGACCACTAGACAAGGTGGAAGCCTCTCTCCTACTCTGACCACTAGACTAGGATGAATCTCCTCTAATACCCTGACCACTAGACAAGGAGGAATCTCCTCTCCTACCCTGAGCACTAGACAAGGAGGAAGCCCCTCTCCTACCCTGACCACTAGACTAAGATGAATCCCCTCTCCTACCCTGACCACTAGACAAGGAGGAAGCCCCTCTCCTACCCTGACCACTAGAAAAAGAGGAATATCCTCTCCTACCCTGACCACTAGACAAAGAGGAATCACCTCTCCTACTCTGACCACTAGACAAAGAGGAATCTCCTCTCCTTCTCTGACCACTACACAAGGCGGAATACCCTCTCCTACCCTGACCACTAGACAAAGAGGAATCTCCTCTCCTACCCTGACCACTAGACAAGGGGAATATCCTCTCCTACCCTGACCACTAGACAAGGAGGAATCTCCTCTCCTACTCTGACTACTAGACAAGGAGGAATCTCCTCTCCTACTCTGACCACTAGACAAAGAGGAATCTCCTCTGCTACTCTGACTACTAGACAAAGAGGAATCGCCTCTCCTACTCTGACCACTAGACAAGGAGGAATCACCTCTCCTACCCTGACCACTAGACAAAGAGGAATCTCCTCTCCTACTCTGACTACTAGACAAAGAGGAATCGCCTCTCCTACTCTGACCACTAGACAAGGGGGAATCACCTCTCCTACCCTGACCACTAGACAAAGAGGAATCTCCTCTCCTACCCTGACCACTAGACAAGGAGGAATCTCCTCTCCTACTCTGACCACTAGACAAGGAGGAATCTCCTCTCCTACTCTGACCACTAGACAAGGAGGAATCTCCTCTCCTACCCTGACCACTAGACAAGGAGGAATCTCCTCTCCTACCCTGACCACTAGACAAGGAGGAATCTCCTCTCCTACTGTGACCACTAGACAAGGAGGAATCTCCTCTCCTACTCTGACCACTAGACAAAGAGGAATCTTCTCTCCTACTCTGACCACTAGACAAAGAGGAATCTCCTCTCCTACCCTGACCACTAGACAAGGAGGAATCTCCTCTCCTACCCTGACCACTAGACAAGGAGGAATCTCCTCTCCCGTCCTGACCACTAGACAAGGAGGAATCTCCTCTCCTACCCTGACCACTAGACTAGGAGGAATCTCCTCTCCTACTCTGACCACTAGACAAAGAGGAATCTCCTCTCCTACTCTGACCACTAGACAAAGAGGAATCTCCTCTCCTACTCTGACCACTAGACAAAGAGGAATCTCCTCTTCTACCCTGACCACTAGACAAAGAGGAATCTCCTCTCCTACCCTGACCACTAGACAAAGAGGAATATCCTCTTCTACCCTGACCACTAGACAAGTAGGAATCTCCTCTCCTACCCTGACCACTAGACAAGGAGGAATCTCCTTTCCTACCCTGACCACTAGACAAGGAGGAAGTTCCTCTCCTACCCTGACCACTAGACAAGTAGGAATCTCCTCTCCTACCCTGACCACTAGACAAGGAGGAATCTCCTCTCCTACCCTGACCACTAGACAAGGAGGAAGTTCCTCTCCTACCCTGACCACTAGACAAGGAGGAATATCCTCTCCTACCCTGACCACTAGACAAGGAGGAATCTCCTCTCCTACCCTGACCACTAGACAAGGAGGAATATCCTCTGCTACTCTGACCACTAGACAAGGAGGAATCTCCTCTCCTACCCTGACCACTAGACAAGTAGGAATCTCCTCTCCTACCCTGACCACTAGACAAGGAGGATTCTCCTCTCCTACTCTGACCACTGGACAAGGAGGAATCTCCTCTCCTACTCTGACCACTGGACAAGGAGGAATATCCTCTCCTACCCTGACCACTAGACAAGGAGGAATATCCTCTCTTACCCTGACCACTAGACAAGGAGGAAGCCGCTGTCCTACCCTGACCACTAGACAAGGAGGAATCTCCTCTCCTACCCTGACCACTAGACAAGGAGGAAGCCGCTCTCCTACCCTGACCACTAGACAAGGAGGAATCTCCTCTCCTACCCTGACCACTAGACAAGGAGGAATCTCCTCTCCTACCCTGACCACTAGACAAGGAGGAATCTCCTCTCCTACCCTGACCACTAGACAAGGAGGAAGCCGCTCTCCTACCCTGACCACTAGACAAGGAGGAATCTCCTCTCCTGCTCTGACCACTAGACGAGGAGGAATATCCTCTGCTACTCTGACCACTAGACAAGGAGGAATCTCCTCTCCTACCCTGACCACTAGACAAGGAGGAATCTCCTCTCCTACCCTGACCACTAGACAAGGAGGAATCTCCTCTCCTACTCTGACTACTAGACAAGGAGGAATCTCCTCTCCTACTCTGACCACTAGACAAAGAGGAATCTCCTCTGCTACTCTGACTACTAGACAAAGAGGAATCGCCTCTCCTACTCTGACCACTAGACAAGGAGGAATCACCTCTCCTACCCTGACCACTAGACAAAGAGGAATCTCCTCTCCTACCCTGACCACTAGACAAGGGGGAATCTCCTCTCCTACTCTGACCACTAGACAAAGAGGAATCTCCTCTCCTACTCTGACCACTAGACAAAGAGGAATCTCCTCTCCTACCCTGACCACTAGACAAGGGGGAATCTCCTCTCCTACTCTGACCACTAGACAAAGAGGAATCTCCTCTCCTACTCTGACCACTAGACAAAGAGGAATCTCCTCTCCTACTCTGACCACTAGACAAAGAGGAATCTCCTCTCCTACTCTGACCACTAGACAAGGAGGAATTTCCTCTCCTACTCTGACCACTAGACAAAGAGGAATCTCCTCTCCTACTCTGACTACTAGACAAAGAGGAATCTCCTCTCCTACTCTGACCACTAGACAAGGGGGAATCACCTCTCCTACCCTGACCACTAGACAAAGAGGAATCTCCTCTCCTACCCTGACCACTAGACAAGGAGGAATCTCCTCTCCTACTCTGACCACTAGACAAGGAGGAATCTCCTCTCCTACTCTGACCACTAGACAAGGAGGAATCTCCTCTCCTACCCTGACCACTAGACAAGGAGGAATCTCCTCTCCTACCCTGACCACTAGACAAGGAGGAATCTCCTCTCCTACTGGGACCACTAGACAAGGAGGAATCTCCTCTCCTACTCTGACCACTAGACAAAGAGGAATCTCCTCTCCTACTCTGACCACTAGACAAAGAGGAATCTCCTCTCCTACTCTGACCACTAGACAAGGAGGAATCTCCTCTCCTACCCTGACCACTAGACAAGGAGGAATCTCCTCTCCCGTCCTGACCACTAGACAAGGAGGAATCTCCTCTCCTACCCTGACCACTAGACTAGGAGGAATCTCCTCTCCTACTCTGACCACTAGACAAAGAGGAATCTCCTCTCCTACTCTGACCACTAGACAAAGAGGAATCTCCTCTCTTACTCTGACCACTAGACAAAGAGGAATCTCCTCTTCTACCCTGACCACTAGACAAAGAGGAATCTCCTCTCCTACCCTGACCACTAGACAAAGAGGAATATCCTCTTCTACCCTGACCACTAGACAAGTAGGAATCTCCTCTCCTACCCTGACCACTAGACAAGGAGGAATCTCCTCTCCTACCCTGACCACTAGACAAGGAGGAAGTTCCTCTCCTACCCTGACCACTAGACAAGTAGGAATCTCCTCTCCTACCCTGACCACTAGACAAGGAGGAATCTCCTCTCCTACCCTGACCACTAGACAAGGAGGAAGTTCCTCTACTACCCTGACCACTAGACAAGGAGGAATATCCTCTCCTACCCTGACCACTAGACAAGGAGGAATCTCCTCTCCTACCCTGACCACTAGACAAGGAGGAATATCCTCTGCTACTCTGACCACTAGACAAGGAGGAATCTCCTCTCCTACCCTGACCACTAGACAAGTAGGAATCTCCTCTCCTACCCTGACCACTAGACAAGGAGGATTCTCCTCTCCTACTCTGACCACTGGACAAGGAGGAATCTCCTCTCCTACTCTGACCATTGGACAAGGAGGAATATCCTCTCCTACCCTGACCACTAGACAAGGAGGAATATCCTCTCTTACCCTGACCACTAGACAAGGAGGAAGCCGCTGTCCTACCCTGACCACTAGACAAGGAGGAATCTCCTCTCCTACCCTGACCACTAGACAAGGAGGAAGCCGCTCTCCTACCCTGACCACTAGACAAGGAGGAATCTCCTCTCCTACCCTGACCACTAGACAAGGAGGAATCTCCTCTCCTACCCTGACCACTAGACAAGGAGGAATCTCCTCTCCTACCCTGACCACTAGACAAGGAGGAAGCCGCTCTCCTACCCTGACCACTAGACAAGGAGGAATCTCCTCTCCTGCTCTGACCACTAGACGAGGAGGAATATCCTCTGCTACTCTGACCACTAGACAAGGAGGAATCTCCTCTCCTACCCTGACCACTAGACAAGGAGGAATCTCCTCTCCTACCCTGACCACTAGACAAGGAGGAATCTCCTCTCCTACCCTGACCACTAGACAAGGAGGAATCTCCTCTCCTACCCTGACCACTAGACAAGGAGGAATCTCCTCTCCTACCCTGACCACTAGACAAGGAGGAATCTCCTCTCCTACCCTGACCACTAGACAAGGAGGAATATCCTCTCCTACTCTGACCACTAGACAAGGAGGAATCTCCTCTCCTACCCTGACCACTAGACAAGGAGGAATCTCCTCTCCTACTCTGACCACTAGACAAGGAGGAATCTCCTCTCCTACCCTGACCACTAGACAAGGAGGAAGCCGCTCTCCTACCCTGACCACTAGACAAGGAGGAATCTCCTCTCCTGCTCTGACCACTAGACAAGGAGGAATCTCCTCTCCTACCCTGACCACTAGACAAGGAGGAAGTTCCTCTCCTACCATGACCACTAGACAAGGAGGAATATCCTCTCCTACCCTGACCACTAGACAAGGAGGAATCTCCTCTCCTACCCTGACCACTAGACAAGGAGGAATCTCCTCTCCTACTCTGACCACTAGACAAGGAGGAATCTCCTCTCCTACCCTGACCACTAGACAAGGAGGAATCTCCTCTCCTACCCTGACCACTAGACAAGGAGGAATCTCCTCTCCTACTCTCACCACTGGACAAGGAGGAATCTCCTCTCCTACTCTGACCACTGGACAAGGAGGAATATCCTGTCCGACCCTGACCACTAGACAAGGAAGAATATCCTCTCTTACCCTTACCACTAGACAAGGAGGAATCTCCTCTCCTACCCTGACCACTAGACAAGGAGGAATCTCCTCTCCTACTCTGACCACTAGACAAGGAGGAATCTCCTCTCCTACTGTGACCACTAGACAAGGAGGAATCTCCTCTCCTGCTCTGACCACTAGACAAGGAGGAATCTCCTCTCCTACCCTGACCACTAGACAAGGAGGAATCTCCTCTCCTGCTCTGACCACTAGACGAGGAGGAATATCCTCTGCTACTCTGACCACTAGACAAGGAGGAATCTCCTCTCCTACCCTGACCACTAGACAAGGAGGAATCTCCTCTCCTACCCTGACCACTAGACAAGGAGGAATCTCCTCTCCTACCCTGACCACTAGACAAGGAGGAATCTCCTCTCCTACCCTGACCACTAGACAAGGAGGAAGCCGCTCTCCTACCCTGACCACTAGACAAGGAGGAATCTCCTCTCCTGCTCTGACCACTAGACAAGGAGGAATATCCTCTGCTACTCTGACCACTAGACAAGGAGGAATCTCCTCTCCTACCCTGACCACTAGACAAGGAGGAATCTCCTCTCCTGCTCTGACCACTAGACAAGGAGGAATCTCGTCTCCTACCCTGACCACTAGACAAGGAGGAATCTCCTCTCCTACCCTGACTACTAGACAAGGAGGAAGAAGCTCTCCTACCCTGAGCACAAGACAAGGAGGAATCTCCTCTCCTGCTCTGACCACTAGACAAGGAGGAATATCCTCTGCTACTCTGACCACTAGACAAGGAGGAATCTCCTCTCCTACCCTGACCACTAGACAAGGAGGAATCTCCTCTCCTACCCTGACCACTAGACAAAGAGGAATCTCCTCTCCTACCCTGACCACTAGACAAGGAGGAATCTCCTCTCCTACCCTGACCACTAGACAAGGAGGAATCTCCTCTCCTGCTCTGACCACTAGACAAGGAGGAATATCCTCTGCTACTCTGACCACTAGACAAGGAGGAATCTCCTCTCCTACCCTGACCACTAGACAAGGGGGAATCTCCTCTCCTACCCTGACCACTAGACAAGTAGGAATCTTCTTACCTACTCTGACCACTAGACAAGGAGGAATCTCCTCTCCTACCCTGACCACTAGACAAAGAGGAATCTCCTCTCCTACCCTGACCACTAGACAAAGAGGAATCTCCTCTCCTACCCTGACCAGTAGACAAGGAGGAATCTCCTCTCCTACCCTGACCACTAGACAAGGTGGAAGCCTGTCTCCTACCCTGACCACTAGACAAGGAGAAAGACCCTCTCCTACCCTGACCACTAGACAAGGAGGAAGCCCCACTCCTACTCTGACCACTAACAAAGGGGGAAGCAACTCTCCTACCCTGACCATGAGATAAGGAGTAAGCCCCTCTCCTACCCTGACCACTAGACAAGTAGGAATCTCCTCTCCTACCCTGACCACTAGACAAGGAGAAAGACCCTCTCCTACCCTGTCCACTAGACAAGGAGGAACTCCCCTCTCCTACACTGACCACTAGACAAAGAGAAAGCCCCTCTCCTACCCTGAACTTTAGAAGAGGAGGAAGCCCCTCTCCTACCCTGACCACTAGACCAGGAGAAAGCCCCTCTCCTACCCTGACCACTAGACAAGGGGGAAGCCCCTCTCCTACCCTCACCACTACACAAGTGGGAAGCCCCTCTCTACCCTGACCTTTAGACAAGGAGGAAGCCGCCTTCCTACACTGACCACTAGAGAAGGAGGAAGCCCCTCTCCTACTCTGATCACTAGACAAGGAGGAAGCCCCTCTCCTACCCTGACCACTAGACAAGGAGGAATCTCCTCTCCTACCCTGACCACTAGACAAGGTGGAAGCCCCTTTCCTACTCTGACAACTAGACAAGGAGGAGCCCCTCTCCTACACTGACCACTAGACAAAGAGAAAGCCCCTCTCCCACTCTGACAACTACACAAGGAGGAAGCCCCTCTCCTACTCTGACCACTAGACAAGGAGTAAGCTCCTCCCCGACTCTGACCACTAGACAAAGAGAAAGCCCCTCTCCTACCCTGAACTTTAGAAGAGGAGGAAGCCCCTCTCCTACCCTGACCACTAGACCAGGAGAAAGCCCCTCTCCTACCCTGACCACTAGACAAGGAGGAAGCTCCTCTCCTACCCTGACCACTAGACAAGGAGAAATCCGATTTCGTACCCTGACCATTAGACATGGAGGAAGCCGCTCTCCTACCCTGACCACTAGACAAGGAGGAAGCCCCTCTCCTACCCTGACCACTAGACAAGGAGGAAGTTCCTCTCCTACCCTGACCACTAGACAAGGAGTAAGCCCCTCTCCTACCCTGACCACTAGACAAGGAGGAAGTTCCTCTCCTACCCTGACCACTAGACAAGGAGGAAGCCCCTCTCCTACACTGATCACTTGACAAAGAGGAATTCGCTCTATTACCCTGACCACTAGACAAGGAGGAAGCCCCTCTCCTACCCTGACCACTAGACAAGGAGGAATCCGTTCTCCTACTCTGAACACTAGACCAGGAGGAATCCCCTCTCCTACTCCATCCACTAGACAAAGAGGAAGCTTCTCTCCTACCCTGTCTACTAGACAAGTAGGAAGCCCTTCTCCTACTCTGACCACTAGACAAAGAGGAATCCCCTCTCCTTCCCTGTCTACTAGACAAGTAGGAAGCCCCTCTCCTACTCTGTCCACTAGACAAAGAGGAAGCCCCTCTCCTACCCTGTTCACGAGATAAAGAGGAAGCCCCTCTCCTACCCTGACCACGAGACAAGGAGGAATCCTTGTCCTACCCTGACCACTAGACAAGGAGGAAGCCCCTCTCCTACCCTGACCACTAGAAAAGGAGGAAGCCCCTCTCCTACCCTGACCACTAGAAAAGGAGGAAGCCCCTCTCCTACCCTGACCACTAGACAAGGAGGAAGCCCCTCTCCTACCCTGACCACTAGACAAGGAGGAATCTGATTTCGTACCCTGACCACTAGACATAGAGGAAGGCTCTCTCCTACCCTGACCACTAGAGAAGGAGGAATCCGCTCTCATACCCTGACCACTAGACAAGGAGGAATCCGCTCTCCTAACCTGACCACCAGAGAAGGAGGAAACCCCTCTCCTACCCTGACAACTAGACAAGGAGGAAGCCCCTCTCCTACCCTGACCACTAGAAAAGGAGGAAGCCCCTCTTCTACCCTGAGCACTAGACAAGAAGGAATCCGCTCTCCTACCCTGACCACTAGAAGAGGAGGAATATCCTCTCCTACCCTGACCACTAGATTAGGACGAAGCCCTTCTCCTACCCTGACCACTAGACAAGGTGGAAGCCTCCTTCTTACCCTGACCACTAGACAAGGAGGAAGCCCCTCTCCTACCCTGACCACTAGAAAAGGAGGAAGCCCTTCTCCTACCCTGACCACTAGACAAGGAGGAAGCCCCTCTCCTACCCTGACCACTAGACAAGGAGGAATCCGATTTCGTACCCTGACCACTAGACAAGGAGGAAGCCCCTCTCCTACCCTGACCACTAGAGAAGGAGGAATCCGCTCTCATACCCTGACCACTAGACAAAGTGGAATTCGCTCTCTTACCCTGACCACTAGACAAGGAGGAAGTTCCTCTCCTACCCTGACCACGAGACAAGGAGGAAGCCCCTCTCTTACATTGATCACTACACAAGGAGGAATCCGCTCTTCTACTCTGAACACTAGACAAGGAGGAATCTCCTCTCCCACCCTGTTCACTAGACAAAGAGGAAGCCCCTCTCCTACCCTGACCACTAGACAAAGAGGAAGCCCCTCTCCTACCCTGTCCACTAGACAAAGAGGAAGCCCCTCTCCTACCCTGACCACTAGACAAAGAGGAAGCCCCTCTCCTTCCCTGTCTACTAGAGAAGTATTAAGCCCCTCTCCTACCCTGTTCACTAGACAAAGAGGAAGCCCCTCTCCTACCCTGTCCACTAGACAAAGTGGAAGCCCCTCTCCTACCCTGCCACTAGACAAGGAGGAAGCCCCTCTCCTACCCTGACAACTAGACAAGGAGAAAACCCCTCTCCTACTCTGACCACTAGAAAAGGAGGAAGTCCCTCTCCCACTCTGACCACTAGACAAGGAGAAAGGCCGTCTCCTACCCTGACCACCAGACAAGAACGAAGCCCCTCTCCTACCCTGACCACTAGACAAGGAGGAAGCCCCTCTCCTACCCTGACCACTAGACAAGGAGGAATCCCCTCTCCTACCCTGACCACTAGACAAGGAGGAATCCCCTCTCCTACCCTGACCACTAGACAAGGAGGAATCCCCTCTCCTACCCTGACCACTAGACCAGGAGGAATCCCCTCTCCTACCCTGACCACTAGACAAGGAGGAAGCCCCTCTTCTACCCTGACCACTAGACTAGGACGAAGCCCCTCTCATATCCTGACTACTAGACAAGGAGGAATCCGATTTCGTACCCTGACCATTAGAGGAGGAGGAAGCCCC
Organism: Elysia crispata; assembly: GCA_033675545.1. NCBI lineage: Eukaryota > Metazoa > Mollusca > Gastropoda > Plakobranchidae > Elysia > Elysia crispata. The sequence continues at coordinate 130,016 of JAWDGP010001275.1, read as the reverse complement.
TCTCATACCCTGACCACTAGACAAGGAGGAATCCGCTCTCCTACCCTGAACACCAGAGAAGGAAGAAACTCCTCTCCTACCCTGACCACTAGACAAGGAGGAATCCCCTCTCCTACCCTGACCACTAGACAAGGAGGAATCCGCTCTCCTACCCTGACCACTAGATAGGGATGAAGCCCCTCTCCAACCCTGACCACTAGACAAGGAGGAATCCGCTCTCGTACCCTGACCACCAGGGAAGGAAGAAACTCCTCTCCTACCCTGACCACTAGACAAGGAGGAAGCCCCTCTCCTACCCTGACCACTAGATTAGGACGAAGCCCCTCTCCTACCCTGACCACTAGATTAGGACGAAGCCCCTCTCCTACCCTGACCACTAGACAAGGAGGAAGTTCCTCTCCTACCCTGACCACTAGATTAGGACGAAGCCCCTCTCCTACCCTGACCACTAGAAAAAGAAGGATGTTCCTCTCCTACCCTGACCACTAGACAAGGAGGAAGCCCCTCTCCTACCCTGACCACTAGAAGAAGAGGAAGCCCCTCTCCTACCCTGTCCACTAGACAAGGAGAAATCCTCTCTCCTACTCTGAACACTAGACAAGGAGGAATCTCCTCTCCTACTCTGTCCACTAGACAAAGAGGAAGCCCCTCTCCTACCCTGTCCACTAGACAAGGAGAAATCCGCTCTCCTACTCTGAACATTAGACAAAGAGGAAGTTCCTCTCCTACTCTGTCCACTAGACAAAGAGGAAGCCCCTCTCCTACCCTGTCCACTAGACAAAGAGGAATCCGCTCTCCTACCCTGACCAGTAGACAAGTAGGAAGCCCCTCTCCTACCCTGTCCACTAGACAAAGAGGAAGTCCCTCTCCTCCCCTGACCACTAGACAAGGAGGAAGGCCCTCTCCTACCCTGTCCACTAGACAAAGAGAAATCCGCTCTGCTACCCTGACCACTAGACAAAGAGGAAGCCCCTCTCCTACCCTGTCCACTAGACAAAGAGGAAGCCCCTCTCCTACCCTGACCACTAGACAAGGAGGAAATTCCTCTCCTACCCTGACCACTAGACAAGGAGGAAGCCCCTCTCCTACCCTGACCACTAGACAAGGGGGAATACCCTCTCCTACCCTGACCACTAGACAAGGAGGAAGCCCCTCTCCTACCCTGACCACTAGACAAGGAGGAATTCGCTCTCTTACCCTGACCACTAGACAAGGAGGAAGTTCCTCTCCTACCCTGACCACTAGACAAGGAGGAAGCCCCTCTCCTACCCTGACCACTAGACAAGGAGGAATCCGCTCTCCTACCCTGACCACTAGACAAAGAGGAAACCCCTCTCATATCCTAAGCACTATACAAGGTGGAAGCCTCTCTCCTACTCTGACCACTAGACAAAGAGGAAGCCCCTCTCCTACCCTGTCCACTAGACAAGTAGGAAGCCCCTCTCCTACCCTGTCCACTAGACAAAGAGGAAGTCCCTCTCCTACCGTGACCACTAGACTCGGAGGAAGCCCCTCTCCTGCTCTGACCACTAGACAAGGAGGAATCCGCTGTCCTACCCTGACCACTAGACAAGGAGAAATCCGCTCTCCTACCCTGACCACTAGACAAGGAGGAAGCCCCTTTCCTACCCTGACCACTAGACAAGGAGGAATCCGCTGTCCTACCCTTTCCACTAGAGAATGAGGAATCCGCTTTTCTACCCTGTCCACTAGACAAGGAGGAAGCCCCTCTCTTACCCTGACCACTAGACAAGGAGGAATGCGCTCTCCTACTCTGACCACTAGACAAGGAGGAAGCCCCTCTCCTACCCTGACCACTAGACAAGGAGGAAGCCCCTCTTCTACTCTGACCACCAGACAAGGAGGAAGCCCCTTTACTACTCAGACCACTAAGCAAGGAGGAAGCCCCTTTCCTACTCTGACCACTAGACAAGGAGGAAGCCCCTCTTCTACTCTGTCCACTAGACAAGGAGGATGCCCCTCTCCTAACATGACCACTAGACAAGGAAGAATCCCCTCTCCTACTCTGTCCACCTTATCCGAGACCAGGCCTTATGGTTACCGGCAAACTGAGATTTCATAATTTATAAGACATATTTCGCCAACTGTAACAAAACTACTCGGTTATTTATCACACTAAAAACAAATATAATAAAAATTGTCCATAAATGCCTAGTTTCAACATTAACCAAACATGAAAATTAAAATACTGCATGTACATGTAACTTAGAGAAACATCAATAGTTACACAACCCTCTTGTAGGCAGTGTTTCGAAGGATGTTAGCCTAATGTTATCGTGATAAAATTTAGATTTTTGGAACTTACAACATTCTTTTTTTTTATAACACCGTGAGCACGAAACGCTGGCCACTCGCTTACATCCAAATTTTAATAACACTATCCAAATATAGTAAGAGCGAATTAATTAACTTGAAAACAATAAGCTAGACTTTATTGCCAAAATAATAACTGATATGACTATTAAACGTTCAAACAACATAGAAGTGGGTTTTGCTAGAAAGGACGTGACAATAAACCGAGCTCGCACCGGAAAAACCCATTACCTACACCGAGAGCGGTTTATTTATTATTTTTTTTTTAACCGCTAAGCAAATCTCTCTGATTTGGTCACGGGATGACAGCTGGACTGGAATAAAACCTTTAAAAACATTCTAATCTTCTGTTTATCTCTATTACCTTATATTCATATCTCACATGTATTATGAAAACGTTAATAAAAGAATTTGAATCGTCACATGCATTTAATTTATCAAAATATGCAACTCTGTCGTGGGTTCATTGGTGGAAGAGGCCCTGGCTCACGGACGGGCTTAGTCTAAGTAGGTCAAGGGAGTTCCAGGCATTGACGTCATATCGCGCCACAGTTGACGTCATACGCTCCGCCATTCCGCGGAGAGCAGTCAAGGCCCGTGCACTGGTGTCGTAAATCTGGTGAACACCTTCCCGCGTGAGTTTCAAGGTGTCATCTCGAGATAAGGTTTGGGACTCACCAATATGCGACTCTTATCATTGTTTTAATGAACCGTTTTTGTTTCAATTTAGAGAATAGCTGAGATCCTGCTTAAATAAGGTGGTGTTTCAGGAATGTATTCTCAAACCTCTGGAAGTGGAGAGCAAATTTAATGATTGAAACTAACAAAGCAAAGCGGCTGACTCAAATACTGCATGGATGAGTTTGAGAGAGGGCTAGAAAGAGAGAGAGAGAGAGAGAGAGAGAGAGAGAGAGAGAGAGAGAGAGAGAGAGAGAGAGAGAGAAAGAGAGAGAGATAGAGAGAAAAAGAGAGATAGAGAGACAGAGACAGAGACAGAGAAAGACACAGAAAGAGAAAGACAGAGAAAGACAGACAGAGAGAGAGACAGAGAGAGAGAGAGAGAGAGAGAGAGAGAGAGAGAGAGAGAGAGAGAGAGAGAGAGAGAGAGAGAGAGAGAGGAAGCGAGTCATAAAGAGAAAAGACAAAGAGACAGAGTGTAGGGGTGACAGCCATAGACAATCAGATCGGCAGTCGAAAGCCAAGATGAATATAGAAATAAAAAAAATACAAAATAAGAAAGATATATATAGCCAAATAGTACAGAAAGGAACTAATAACCTACAAAAAATTCCAGCAAATCGTTGAGGCTCAATGCAAAGCTTATATGGAAAATTGTGAAAAAACGATAAACAATTCAGATGTACTATGAACAAAAAGGTATGCAGACAGTAATATAAGCAGATCATATAACTGTGGACTCAAAATTTAAAACGCATACGAGATTGAGAATATTTCCTGAAGCTTCTTGATACCAAATACGGAACTTATTAACCGATCCAACCTCTTAACTTCATCCAATGATATTTTTCTGTCTCATTCTCTGCGCACCTGCCAGTTACTAGAAGCTTCGCCATGATGACGGTGTAGAGCCGCACTTAGTACTCAAATTTAGATCTAGATCTACATTCTGGATATTGTCGCAAAACAAAATAATCTTTAAAGGAAAAGTTATCGATGTTGATTCTTACAAAATTTCCCATAATATGGTCAAAACGTTTTTCCATTTATAAGAAACAGATTTTGAGGTTTTCTGTTGAAACTTAGTGGGAAATGCGAAAACGGAAGAATACTAGCTAGGCTCACAGCTAGATTGTTTTCATCGCGAGATACTAGGTACGGCATCATTTGTTACGTTGGTTTAGTGGATACAAATTTCATTTCTGTGAAAACGCAATACTTTTTTTGTTACAATTTTTTTTCTCGAATTCAGTTTGTTCATTGATGGCCTTCTTATTTTTTTGCACCTTCTTGCAAAAAAAAAAGAAAATATTTCTACAAAGCATTGCCTGCGTTCAATGAATATTATAAAAACTAGCATTTAACTTATAAGTTAAGCTTGAAGCTTTTTTCTATGGAGATTAAATATTTAGCAAATAAATGGGCATAGATATCTATAAACCAATGTCTCGGTATTTTGGCATGGTAGAGACCAATGATCTGGCAGTAGATTGTGGAGTGAGCTGAGCTGGCCAGAGGTGTTGGAGCCGAGAGAAATGTGTATACATGGGGCAAAACTACATCAGTGCCAAAAGGAATTAGGGGAGGGGGGAGGTGTTATCGGCAATTATACATCGATTACTGGAACAGAACGGGCTATACAGAAGTATTATCGATTACCGATCGAAGAAATCGGTATGCTTGTAATCTGAGGAGGTGGGCTGTTGTCTAAAAGAAAGGTTAGTGAGGGGGGGAGGGGGGGGTGCGGAGGAATAAAAAATATTGGGATGTATTTGAGCCTATTTATTTTAATATCACTTCTTGAATATTTTATTTTCTCTATTTTTGTCTGTCTGCTGTCTTTTTGTAAGGTTATTTCACTTCCTATCTGCCTATTTATCTATGTATCTATCTAGTTCTCCATTGGATGCGTATCTATCAATCTATGTAGTTATCTATCTATCTGTATACCTATTCATCTATTTATCTATCTATAAATCTATGTACCTATCTATTTATCTGTCTATCTATCTATCTATCAATCTATGCACCTATCTATCTATCTATATATCTATTCATCCATTTATCTATTAATCTTTGTATCTATTCATTTATCTGTCTATCTATCTATCTATTCTTGTGCATGTCTGTCTATCTACGTATATATGTATGTATGTATGTATGTATGTATGTATGTATGTATGTATGTATGTATGTATGTATGTATGTATGTATGTATGTATGTATGTATGTATGTATGTATGTATGTATGTATGTATGTATGTATGTATGTATGTATATGTGTGTGTTGGATGCATGTAGGTAGGTGAGTATGTTGGTATTTATTTATGTATTAACTCTCTATCAGTCTATTTATCTATCTATACTTCTCTATGTCTGTGTATGTATGTATGTATGTATGTATGTATGTATGTATGTATGTATGTATGTATGTATGTATGTATGTATATGTGTATATTTATGTGTGCGTTTGCATGTAGATATGTTTGCATCTATCTATGTATCTATCTGTCGACCTATTAGTCCATCGTTAAAGCTCTCTACATAAGCAATGAATCATCTATCTACATAATTATATCTATCGCGTATGGAATATTAATCCATCATAATACAATCACTTAACTATAGAGTGTAAAACATGAAACCCATTTTTTATGTTTGGTATATTGTTCTTAATTGATTCTCTTCTCTGATCTCACAAAAAAAACAGACCAAATTTCCCCATTAAATTCTTAAAGTCGCTGTAGTTTTGTCTCGTCCAAAGGTTAGCAGTATTGATATATGTGTCCTTGTGCAACTGCAACATGTTCCTTACACCCACACACATCAAGCAGTAATTCTCACTTCATGGATGGTTCCACCCTGTTAGTCGCTGATTACCGCACACAAGTAAACAGATCGTACAACGAATAGATAAACTATAATGCACTTTCGATTCTAAAGATTGTGAAACAGTTTTGAGGTGGAAGATAAGGCAGTTAGGTGACGAGAATAGGGCGACATGATGAAGATAATGGGGGTTGGCGAAATGGATATGGGAGGGAAGGGCAGGGGGGCAGAGAGCTTTGAATTAGAGGAGGAGAGGTAAGAAATTTTAAAAGAGGAGAGAAAAAAAAGGAGGGGGTTACAAAATCAAGTACTTGACAATTGATCTTGAGGTGATCGCCTCAGGCAAGCAGTCATTGCGCAATTATCGATCTGACCACTCTTCCCTCGTTCTTTCTTTGTTTTCAATATGTGAATCATGTACAGGGGCGGGGGGGGGGATGCTGGAGGTGTAATAGACCTTTCACTAAAGTACTGCAGTCTAGTCTAAGAGATGTTTCAAGAGAGAGAATGCGAAAGAGAGAGAGAGAATGCGAAAGAGAGAGAGAGCGAAAGAAAGAGAGAGAGAGAGAGAGAGAGAGAGAGAGAGAGAGAGAGAGAAAGAGGGAGAGGTACTATTAAAAAGACAGATTGATAAATAGATATACTGATAAAAAGATAGACTGATAAATAGATATTTAGTTCTATGTAACTAGAAAGTTAGATAAATGGAGATAGATCGGTAAAAAGATAAATAGCCGGATAGCTAAACAGATAGACAGGTAAGCAAATAGATATAAATGTGAATAGAAAAATAGATATATAGAGAGAAACAGACAGAGAGAAAGAGAGAATGAGAGAAAGATATATATATATATATATATATATATATATATATATATGTATATATCTTTATTTAACGATATCTAAATCAATAAAGTCACCATTTTGTCAATCTTACAAAGTTAATTAGAGTAGTTTATTTTTCTGAAAAGATTGATATTATTGATAATCTTAAGACATCCTAAATCAACTCTATCACCAAATTAACATAATTATTCCTGTGTATATCATGTTGCAGACATTTTATAGAATGTGTCATCTACACATCATATAGCAGAGATTTTATTGAATATGTCCATTTGTACATCATGTAGCAGACATTTTATAGAATATGTCCATCTGTACATCATGTAGCAGACATTTTATTTAATGTATCCATCCGTACATCATAATTATAGCAGACTTTTTATAGAATGCGTCTATTTGTACATCATGTAGCATACATTTTACAGAATGAGTAAAAAATTTCCACATCATGTATCAGACATTTTATGGAATGCCCGTACATCATGTGGCAGAAGGTTTATAGAATGCATCCGTACATCATGTGGCAGAAGGTTTATAGAATGCATCCGTACATCATGTGGCAGAAGGTTTATAGAATGCATCCGTACATCATGTGGCAGAAGGTTTATAGAATGCATCCGTACATCATGTGGCAGAAGGTTTATAGAATGCATTCCTTACATCATGTAGCAGACATTTTATAGAATGCATCCGTACATCATGTAGCAGACATTTTATAGAATGCATCCGTACATCATGTAGCAGACATTTTATAGAATGCATCCGTACATCATGTAGCAGACATTTTATAGAATGCACCCATCTGCACATCATGTAGCAGACATTTTATAGAATGCATCCATCTGCACATCATGTAGCAGACATTTTATAGAATGCACCCATCTGCACATCATGTAGCAGACATTTTATAGATTGCATCCATCTGCACATCATGTAGCAGACATTTTATACAATGCACCCATCTGCACATCATATAGCAGACATTTTATAGAATGAATCCATCTGCACATCATGTAGCAGACATTTTATAGAATGCATCCATCTGCACATCATGTAGCAGACATTTTATAGAATGCACCCATCTGCACATCATGTAGCAGACATTTTATAGAATGCATCCATCTGCACACCATGTAGCAGACATTTTATAGAATGCATCCATCTGCACATCATGTAGCAGACATTTTATAGAATGCATCCATCTTCACATCATGTAGCAGACATTTTATAGAATGCACCCATCTGCACATCATGTAGCAGACATTTTATAGAATGCATCCATCTGCACATCATGTAGCAGACATTTTATAGAATGCATCCATCTGCACATCATGTAGCAGACATTTTATAGAATGCATCCATCTTCACATCATGTAGCAGACATTTTATAGAATGCATCCATCTGCACATCATGTAGCAGACATTTTATAGAATGCACCCATCTGCACATCATGTAGCAGACATTTTATAGAATGCATCCATCTGCACATCATGTAGCAGACATTTTATAGAATGCATCCGTACATCATGTAGCAGACATTTTATAGAATGCATCCGTACATCATGTAGCAGACATTTTATAGAATGCATCCGTACATCATGTAGCAGACATTTTATAGAATGCATCCATCTGCACACCATGTAGCAGACATTTTATAGAATGCATCCATCTGCACACCATGTAGCAGACATTTTATAGAATGCATCCGTACATCATGTAGCAGACATTTAGTAGAATGCATAGGTACATGATTTAGCAGACATTGTTTAGAATATGTCCATTTGTACACCATGTAGCAGATATTTTTCATGTCCTTTAGGAGAATGCCTTCTATAATAGAAAGAAGTAAAAAAATATTATCATCTATTTGACGAAGTTACTGTACAATTTTTATTCTAGAAAGATTTCTTTCGCTTATTCCTTCCTTTGCCTTTTCTCTGGAGGATTCAATCTTTGTATACTTTATACTCTACATTATAAATACATAATAATGAAGAAATCTGAATATAGGAGAATCACCGCCAATGAATCTAAACAGTACATACTTTTATAAATGCAGTTTTGATCAAACTGTAATGAAGCAAAGGTTATATACTCAGATTTTAATCAGGAAAAACATTTTTTTGTGTGTAAAGGAACTTGTATAATTACGCCTCTAGTGAACTTATTTTGTAAAATCGGAATTTCATTATAGATCCTTTTAACTTCCATTATCTTGTAGTTTCAAATAAATCGACAGCTATGAATTGTTGCAGAGCAGTACAAGTACAGCCAGTTACTTTTCTCATTGTTCTGACAGAGGCTTGTAATGAACGTTTGGAGAGATCTTTAAATAACAAAGAAGTAATCTAGAATTACACCGGGACATACTCCATTGACCGTGTTCCAGAACTGTGGTAGCTGGACACACGCCCCTCCTAGCAAACAGAGCATTCTGGTTGTTGGAATGATCTCATCAATCACGTGACAGTACTCTCGCCTAAGCTCTGCTGCTATTGGTTGAGTTTAAGTTTGCCACCAGCCGAGAGATCCTCAATTAAAAATCCCATCATCCATAGACCCAGTGTGATTGAAAAAAGGGAGATTACTTCTCGCGCTGGAACTAGTAGAACCGTTCGACAACTGGAGTTATCTTTTTAAAAATATCATGAAAAAGAACGACGCAATAATGGAGCGCTAGAACTGGATACAATATTATATCTAGGCTGGTTCATGAATACGATGTAATTTAAATAAGATGGACAGACAGTACAAAAAAAAAATTAAAAAAAATATATGTGTCACGAGTTTCGATGTTCATAAAGTTAACTATCATTTTAAAATTATTACCGGGCCTTAAAAAAGGAATCTCTCATTATGGAATTGATAGAAAAAAATTGACTGATGTTTTACAAACGACTCGAAGTGAATCTATTCTCCTTTTTCAAACACAATAACAATAATTTAGAATGCCTAAAAAGCTAATTTCTAACTAACCTTTAAACATTTAAAACTTATTGCTGTCACAATTTTTTCAGAGCACTCCAAATAGTTTGTTGTGCGTCAAGCTACATTCAATTTCTAACAAAGATGACTTTATCAGATTCAATGGAGGAAAACATAGATTTAGAAAAAAATGAAGAATTGGAAGAAAAGTTAAGTTAAAATTAAATGTAAATCAAATTCGATCTCGTATCAAGAGAGAATGGGATTTAGCTATGAACCTTGATGGACTCTGTTTATATTTTTATTCGACACGCATGAAGTTAGGAATATTGAAAGGTTTTAAAGCTACTTTCAATGCCAAGAGGTGAGCAAACTCAACCCAAAAGAGGAAAACTTATAAACAAAGATAATTTCAAAATTCTATTTTAGAATGTCTTTCTAAATGCATTTGGTCGTTTGAAGGGAGTTCATGATTTTGCCGAGATAACACAACTTTTTGTAAAATAGCATTGTGACTCCAAGTAGACTAAGGTGTGTCTCTTTAAAGTTGGATGTCGGCGAATTCTGAACTTCCTAGTCTATTTTAAGATCCTTTTAAACCATTATTAGAAGCATGTGAATTTCCGCAAAAAAGTGCTTAAAAGTGCACTGCCTTACGGGAATTCATAGCTGTTTATCAATTTCCATGCGCATTGGATCCTTAAAGGGAATTCTACAAAATTAACTGACCTTCAATATAGAAGAGTGATTAGGAAATATTTCTCGCCCAATCTTCCATAAAATAATGTTAATGGAGGCCCAACTTGTTCCATCAGGGTCGCTTCTAAGCTGGAATGTACTGGATGGTTCCACATGACCTACCCGAATATTTCTCATCTGTTAAACTTTAAACATATCTGGTGACCTTATTCGAAATCTGTAATTTTCTAGACTCGGTCACCTTTGTCTTTCTCTATGAGCTGATGGAAACAAAAAAAAACAACTTTAGAGCGACAATAACAATAGCATTACCACAGCATTATGAAAAGCAAAGATTTGTACATGTAAGCTTCAAACCCACAACCCACAATGCCATAACAAGTGCAGGTTCAGATCGTAACCGACGGCGTGGGTGTGGGGACAACATCCTCACCCTAGAATGGTGCTACAGGGAGAACAGCAGCCAAACACTCGTGGATATAGAGGTCCTATTGGTTGAAGCTGTTTACATCGACTCATTCTCTAGGATACAACAAACTCCCCTCCGGCATGGCTAACGGGCGCTCCTCACTTGCTCTCTCTCTCTCTCTCTCTCTCTCTCTCTAACGCTCTCTCCTTCTCCTCTCTAAGGCTATCTGTGTGTGTGTGTGTGTGTCTCTCTCTCTCTCTCTCTCTCTAACGCTCTCTCCTTCTCCTCTCTAAGGCTATCTCTGTGTGTGTGTGTGTCTGTCTCTCTCTAACGCTCTCTCCTTCTCCTCTCTAAGGCTATCTCTGTGTGTGTGTGTGTCTCTCTCTCTCTCTCTAACGCTCTCTCCTTCTCCTCTCTAAGGCTATCTGTGTGTGTGTGTGTGTGTCTCTCTCTCTCTAACGCTCTCTCCTTCTCCTCTCTAAGGCTATCTGTGTGTGTGTGTGTGTCTCTCTCTCTCTAACGCTCTCTCCTTCTCCTCTCTAAGGCTATCTGTGTGTGTGTGTGTGTGTCTCTCTCTTTCTCTAACGTTCTCTCCTTCTCCTCTCTAAGGCTATCTGTGTGTGTGTGTGTCTCTCTCTCTCTCTCTAACGCTCTCTCCTTCTCCTCTCTAAGGCTATCTGTGTGTGTGTGTGTCTCTCTCTCTCTCTCTCTCTAACGTTCTCTCCTTCTCCTCTCTAAGACTATCTCTCTGTGTTTGTGTGTGTCTCTCTGTCTAATGCTCTCTCCTTCTCCTCTCTAAGGCTATCTGTGTGTGTGTGTTTGTCTCTCTCTCTCTCTAACGCTCTCTCCTTCTCCTCTCTAAGGCTATCTCTGTGTGTGTGTGTGTCTCTCTCTCTCTCTAACGCTCTCTCCTTCTCCTCTCTAAGGCTATCTGTGTGTGTGTGTGTCTCTCTCTCTTTCTCTAACGTTCCCTCCTTCTCCTCTCTAAGGCTATCTCTGTGTGTGTGTGTCTCTCTCTCTCTTTCTCTAACGTTCTCTCCTTCTCCTCTCTAAGGCTATCTCTGTGTGTGTGTGTCTCTCTCTCTTTCTCTAACGTTCTCTCCTTCTCCTCTCTAAGGCTATCTGTGTGTGTGTGTGTGTCTCTCTCTCTCTTTCTCTAACGTTCTCTCCTTCTCCTCTCTAAGGCTATCTCTCTGTGTGTGTGTGTGTCTCTCTCTCTAACGTTCTCTCCTTCTCCTCTCTAAGGCTATCTCTGTGTGTGTGTGTGTGTCTCTCTCTTTCTCTAACGTTCTCTCCTTCTCCTCTCTAAGGCTATCTGTGTGTGTGTGTGTCTCTCTCTCTCTAACGCTCTCTCCTTCTCCTCTCTAAGGCTATCTGTGTGTGTGTGTGTCTCTCTCTCTCTTTCTCTAACGTTCTCTCCTTCTCCTCTCTAAGGCTATCTCTGTGTGTGTGTGTGTCTCTCTCTCTCTAACGCTCTCTCCTTCTCCTCTCTAAGGCTATCTCTCTGTGTGTGTGTGTCTCTCTCTCTCTCTCTAACGCTCTCTCCTTCTCCTCTCTAAGGCTATCTGTGTGTGTGTGTGTGTGTGTCTCTCTCTCTCTAACGCTCTCTCCTTCTCCTCTCTAAGGCTATCTCTGTGTGTGTGTGTGTCTCTCTCTCTCTCTCTAACGCTCTCTCCTTCTCCTCTCTAAGGCTATCTCTGTGTGTGTGTGTGTGTCTCTCTCTCTCTCTCTAACGCTCTCTCCTTCTCCTCTCTAAGGCTATCTCTGTGTGTGTGTGTGTCTCTCTCTCTCTCTAACGCTCTCTCCTTCTCCTCTCTAAGGCTATCTGTGTGTGTGTGTGTCTCTCTCTTTCTCTAACGTTCTCTCCTTCTCCTCTCTAAGGCTATCTCTGTGTGTGTGTCTCTCTCTCTCTTTCTCTAACGTTCTCTCCTTCTCCTCTCTAAGGCTATCTCTGTGTGTGTGTGTCTCTCACTCTTTCTCTAACGTTCTCTCCTTCTCCTCTCTAAGGCTATCTGTGTGTGTGTGTGTGTGTGTCTCTCTCTCTAACGCTCTCTCCTTCTCCTCTCTAAGGCTATCTCTGTGTGTGTGTGTCTCTCTCTCTTTCTCTAACGTTCTCTCCTTCTCCTCTCTAAGGCTATCTCTGTGTGTGTGTGTGTCTCTCTCTCTCTCTAACGTTCTCTCCTTCTCCTCTCTAAGGCTATCTCTGTGTGTGTGTGTCTCTCTCTCTTTCTCTAACGTTCTCTCCTTCTCCTCTCTAAGGCTATCTGTGTGTGTGTGTCTCTCTCTCTCTCTCTCTCTCTCTCTAACGCTCTCTCCTTCTCCTCTCTAAGGCTATCTCTGTGTGTGTGTGTCTCTCTCTCTCTAAAGTTCTCTCCTTCTCCTCTCTAAGGCTATCTCTCTGTGTGTGTGTCTCTCTCTCTTTCTCTAACGTTCTCTCCTTCTCCTCTCTAAGGCTATCTCTGTGTGTGTGTGTGTGTGTGTCTCTCTCTCTCTAACGCTCTCTCCTTCTCCTCTCTAAGGCTATCTCTGTGTGTGTGTGTCTCTCTCTCTTTCTCTAACGTTCTCTCCTTCTCCTCTCTAAGGCTATCTGTGTGTGTGTGTGTGTCTCTCTCTCTCTTTCTCTAACGCTCTCTCCTTCTCCTCTCTAAGGCTATCTCTGTGTGTGTGTGTGTCTCTCTCTCTCTAACGTTCTCTCCTTCTCCTCTCTAAGGCTATCTCTGTGTGTGTGTGTGTGTGTCTCTCTCTTTCTCTAACGTTCTCTCCTTCTCCTCTCTAAGGCTATCTGTGTGTGTGTGTGTCTCTCTCTCTCTAACGCTCTCTCCTTCTCCTCTCTAAGGCTATCTGTGTGTGTGTGTGTCTCTCTCTCTCTTTCTCTAACGTTCTCTCCTTCTCCTCTCTAAGGCTATCTCTGTGTGTGTGAGTGTCTCTCTCCCTTACGCTCTCTCCTTCTCCTCTCTAAGGCTATCTCTGTGTGTGTGTGTCTCTCTGTCTAATGCTCTCTCCTTCTCCTCTCTAAGGCTATCTGTGTGTGTGTGTGTGTGTCTCTCTCTCTTTCTCTACCATTCTCTCCTTCTCCTCTCTAAGGCTATCTGTGTGTGTGTGTGTGTCTCTCTCTCTCTCTAACGCTCTCTCCTTCTCCTCTCAAAGGCTATCTGTGTGTGTGTGTGTGTCTCTCTCTCTCTCTCTCTCTAACGCTCTCTCCTTCTCCTCTCTAAGGCTATCTCTGTGTGTGTGTGTGTCTCTCTCTCTCTCTCTCTAACGCTCTCTCCTTCTCCTCTCTAAGGCTATCTGTGTGTGTGTGTGTGTCTCTCTCTCTCTCTCTCTAACGCTCTCTCCTTCTCCTCTCTAAGGCTATCTCTGTGTGTGTGTGTCTCTCTCTCTCTCTCTAACGCTCTCTCCTTCTCCTCTCTAAGGCTATCTGTGTGTGTGTGTGTGTCTCTCTCTCTTTCTCTAACGTTCTCTCCTTCTCCTCTCTAAGGCTATCTCTGTGTGTGTGTGTCTCTATCTCTCTTTCTCTAACGTTCTCTCCTTCTCCTCTCTAAGGCTATCTCTGTGTGTGTGTGTCTCTCTCTCTTTCTCTAACGTTCTCTCCTTCTCCTCTCTAAGGCTATCTGTGTGTGTGTGTGTGTCTCTCTCTCTCTAACGCTCTCTCCTTCTCCTCTCTAAGGCTATCTCTGTGTGTGTGTGTCTCTCTCTCTTTCTCTAACGTTCTCTCCTTCTCCTCTCTAAGGCTATCTCTGTGTGTGTGTGTATGTCTCTCTCTCTCTCTAACGTTCTCTCCTTCTCCTCTCTAAGGCTATCTGTGTGTGTGTGTGTCTCTCTCTCTTTCTCTAACGTTCTCTCCTTCTCCTCTCTAAGGCTATCTGTGTGTGTGTGTGTGTGTCTCTCTCTCTCTCTAACGCTCTCTCCTTCTCCTCTCTAAGGCTATCTCTGTGTGTGTGTGTCTCTCTCTCTCTAACGTTCTCTCCTTCTCCTCTCTAAGGCTATCTCTCTGTGTGTGTGTCTCTCTCTCTTTCTCTAACGTTCTCTCCTTCTCCTCTCTAAGGCTATCTCTGTGTGTGTGTGTGTCTCTCTCTCTCTAACGCTCTCTCCTTCTCCTCTCTAAGGCTATCTCTGTGTGTGTGTCTCTCTCTCTTTCTCTAACGTTCTCTCCTTCTCCTCTCTAAGGCTATCTGTGTGTGTGTGTGTGTGTGTGTCTCTCTCTCTCTAACGTTCTCTCCTTCTCCTCTCTAAGGCTATCTCTGTGTGTGTGTGTGTGTCTCTCTCTTTCTCTAACGTTCTCTCCTTCTCCTCTCTAAGGCTATCTCTGTGTGTGTGTGTGTCTCTCTCTTTCTCTAACGCTCTCTCCTTCTCCTCTCTAAGGCTATCTCTGTGTGTGTGTGTGTGTCTCTCTCTCTCTCTAACGTTCTCTCCTTCTCCTCTCTAAGGCTATCTCTGTGTGTGTGTGTGTCTCTCTCTCTTTCTCTAACGTTCTCTCCTTCTCCTCTCTAAGGCTATCTGTGTGTGTGTGTGTGTCTCTCTCTCTCTAACGTTCTCTCCTTCTCCTCTCTAAGGCTATCTGTGTGTGTGTGTCTCTCTCTCTTTCTCTAACGTTCTCTCCTTCTCCTCTCTAAGGCTATCTCTGTGTGTGTGTGTGTCTCTCTCTCTCTAACGTTCTCTCCTTCTCCTCTCTAAGGCTATCTGTGTGTGTGTGTCTCTCTCTCTCTAACGCTCTCTCCTTCTCCTCTCTAAGGCTATCTGTGTGTGTGTGTGTCTCTCTCTCTTTCTCTAACGTTCTCTCCTTCTCCTCTCTAAGGCTATCTGTGTGTGTGTGTGTGTCTCTCTCTCTAACGCTCTCTCCTTCTCCTCTCTAAGGCTATCTGTGTGTGTGTGTGTCTCTCTCTCTCTAACGCTCTCTCCTTCTCCTCTCTAAGGCTATCTGTGTGTGTGTGTCTCTCTCTCTCTCTAACGCTCTCTCCTTCTCCTCTCTAAGGCTATCTCTCTCTGTGTGTGTGTGTCTCTCTCTTTCTCTAACGTTCTCTCCTTCTCCTCTCTAAGGCTATCTGTGTGTGTGTGTCTCTCTCTCTCTCTCTAACGCTCTCTCCTTCTCCTCTCTAAGGCTATCTGTGTGTGTGTGTGTCTTTCTCTCTCTCTCTCTCTAACGTTCTCTCCTTCTCCTCTCTAAGGCTATCTCTGTGTGTGTGTGTCTCTCTCTCTAACGTTCTCTCCTTCTCCTCTCTAAGGCTATCTCTGTGTGTGTGTGTGTCTCTCTATCTCTAACGTTCTCTCCTTCTCCTCTCTAAGGCTATCTCTGTGTGTGTGTGTGTCTCTCTCTCTCTCTCTAACGCTCTCTCCTTCTCCTCTCTAAGGCTATCTGTGTGTGTGTGTGTCTCTCTCTCTCTCTAACGCTCTCTCCTTCTCCTCTCTAAGGCTATCTCTGTGTGTGTGTGTCTCTCTCTCTCTAACGCTCTCTCCTTCTCCTCTCTAAGGCTATCTCTGTGTGTGTGTGTCTCTCTCTCTCTCTAACGCTCTCTCCTTCTCCTCTCTAAGGCTATCTGTGTGTGTGTGTGTCTCTCTCTCTAACGCTCTCTCCTTCTCCTCTCTAAGGCTATCTCTCTCTGTGTGTGTGTGTCTCTCTCTTTCTCTAACGTTCTCTCCTTCTCCTCTCTAAGGCTATCTGTGTGTGTGTGTGTGTCTCTCTCTAACGTTCTCTCCTTCTCCTCTCTAAGGCTATCTGTGTGTGTGTGTGTCTCTCTCTCTTTCTCTAACGTTCTCTCCTTCTCCTCTCTAAGGCTATCTCTGTGTGTGTGTGTGTGTGTGTCTCTCTCTTTCTCTAACACTCTCTCCTTCTCCTGTCTAAGGATATCTCTGTGTGTGTGTGTGTCTCTCTCTTTCTCTAACGTTCTCTCCTTCTCCTCTCTAAGGCTATCTGTGTGTGTGTGTGTCTCTCTCTCTCTCTAACGCTCTCTCCTTCTCCTCTCTAAGGCTATCTCTGTGTGTGTGTGTCTCTCTCTCTTTCTCTAACGTTCTCTCCTTCTCCTCTCTAAGGCTATCTGTGTGTGTGTGTGTGTCTCTCTCTCTCTCTAACGTTCTCTCCTTCTCCTCTCTAAGGCTATCTCTGTGTGTGTGTGTGTGTCTCTCTCTCTTTCTCTAACGTTCTCTCCTTCTCCTCTCTAAGGCTATCTGTGTGTGTGTGTGTCTCTCTCTCTCTAACGCTCTCTCCTTCTCCTCTCTAAGGCTATCTGTGTGTGTGTGTGTGTCTCTCTCTCTTTCTCTAACGTTCTCTCCTTCTCCTCTCTAAGGCTATCTCTGTGTGTGTGTGTCTCTCTCTCTCTAACGCTCTCTCCTTCTCCTCTCTAAGGCTATCTGTGTGTGTGTGTGTCTCTCTCTCTTTCTCTAACGTTCTCTCCTTCTCCTCTCTAAGGCTATCTCTGTGTGTGTGTGTCTCTCTCTCTCTAACGCTCTCTCCTTCTCCTCTCTAAGGCTATCTGTGTGTGTGTGTCTCTCTCTCTCTCTAACGCTCTCTCCTTCTCCTCTCTAAGGCTATCTGTGTGTGTGTGTGTCTCTCTCTCTCTAACGCTCTCTCCTTCTCCTCTCTAAGGCTATCTGTGTGTGTGTGTGTCTCTCTCTCTCTAACGCTCTCTCCTTCTCCTCTCTAAGGCTATCTCTCTCTGTGTGTGTGTGTCTATCTCTTTCTCTAACGTTCTCTCCTTCTCCTCTCTAAGGCTATCTGTGTGTGTGTGTGTCTCTCTCTCTCTCTCTAACGCTCTCTCCTTCTCCTCTCTAAGGCTATCTGTGTGTGTGTGTGTCTCTCTCTCTCTCTCTCTAACGTTCTCTCCTTCTCCTCTCTAAGGCTATCTCTGTGTGTGTGTGTCTCTCTCTCTCTAACGTTCTCTCCTTCTCCTCTCTAAGGCTATCTGTGTGTGTGTGTGTCTCTCTCTCTCTCTAACGTTCTCTCCTTCTCCTCTCTAAGGCTATCTCTGTGTGTGTGTCTCTCTCTCTAACGTTCTCTCCTTCTCCTCTCTAAGGCTATCTCTGTGTGTGTCTCTCTCTCTCTCTAACGTTCTCTCCTTCTCCTCTCTAAGGCTATCTCTGTGTGTGTGTCTCTCTGTCTCTAACGTTCTCTCCTTCTCCTCTCTAAGGCTATCTGTGTGTGTGTGTGTCTCTCTCTAATGTTCTCTCCTTCTCCTCTCTAAGGCTATCTCTGTGTGTGTGTCTCTCTCTAACGTTCTCTCCTTCTCCTCTCTAAGGCTATCTGTGTGTGTGTGTGTCTCTCTCTCTAATGTTCTCTCCTTCTCCTCTCTAAGGCTATCTCTGTGTGTGTGTGTGTCTCTCTATCTAACGTTCTCTCCTTCTCCTCTCTAACGCTATCTCTGTGTGTGTGTGTGTGTCTCTCTAACGTTCTCTCCTTCTCCTCTCTAACGCTATCTCTGTGTGTATGTCTCTCTCTCTCTCTAACGTTCTCTCCTTCTCCTCTCTAACGCTATCTCTGTGTGTGTGTGTCTCTCTCTAATGTTCTCTCCTTCTCCTCTCTAAGGCTATCTCTGTGTGTGTGTGTGTCTCTCTCTCTAACGTTCTCTCCTTCTCCTCTCTAAGGCTATCTCTGTGTGTGTGTGTGTCTCTCTATCTCTAACGTTCTCTCCTTCTCCTCTCTAAGGCTATCTCTGTGTGTGTGTCTCTCTGTCTCTAACGTTCTCTCCTTCTCCTCTCTAAGGCTATCTGTGTGTGTGTGTGTGTCTCTCTCTAATGTTCTTACCTTCTCCTCTCTAAGGCTATCTCTGTGTGTGTGTGTGTCTCTCTCTAATGTTCTCTCCTTCTCCTCTCTAAGGCTATCTCTGTGTGTGTGTCTCTCTCTAATGTTCTCTCCTTCTCCTCTCTAAGGCTATCTCTCTGTGTGTGTGTGTCTCTCTATCTCTAACGTTCTCTCCTTCTCCTCTCTAAGGCTATCTCTGTGTGTGTGTCTCTCTCTAATGTTCTCTCCTTCTCCTCTCTAAGGCTATCTCTGTGTGTGTGTGTGTGTCTCTATCTCTAACGCTCTCTCCTTGTCCTCTCTAAGGCTATCTGTGTGTGTGTGTCTCTCTGTCTCTAACGTTCTCTCCTTCTCCTCTCTAAGGCTATCTCTGTGTGTGTGTCTCTCTCTAACGTTCTCTCCTTCTCCTCTCTAAGGCTATCTGTGTGTGTGTGTGTGTCTCTCTCTAATGTTCTCTCCTTCTCCTCTCTAAGGCTATCTCTGTGTGTGTGTGTGTCTCTCTCTAATGTTCTCTCCTTCTCCTCTCTAAGGCTATCTCTGTGTGTGTGTGTGTCTCTCTCTCTAACGTTCTCTCCTTCTCCTCTCTAACGCTATCTCTGTGTGTGTGTGTCTCTCTCTCTCTCTAACGTTCTCTCCTTCTCCTCTCTAAGGCTATCTCTGTGTGTGTGTGTGTCTCTCTCTCTAACGTTCTCTCCTTCTCCTCTCTAAGGCTATCTCTGTGTGTGTGTGTGTGTCTCTCTCTCTAACGTTCTCTCCTTCTCCTCTCTAAGGCTATCTCTGTGTGTGTGTGTCTCTCTCTCTCTCTCTCTAACGTTCTCTCCTTCTCCTCTCTAAGGCTATCTGTGTGTGTGTGTCTCTCTATCTAATGTTCTCTCCTTCTCCTCTCTAAGGCTATCTCTGTGTGTGTGTGTCTCTCTCTCTACTAACGCTCTCTCATTCTCCTCTCTAAGGCTATCTCTGTGTGTGTGTGTGTCTCTCTCTAACGTTCTCTCCTTCTCCTCTCTAAGGCTATCTCTGTGTGTGTGTGTCTCTCTCTCTCTAACGTTCTCTCCTTCTCCTCTCTAAGGCTATCTCTGTGTGTGTGTGTCTCTCTCTCTCTCTAACGTTCTCTCCTTCTCCTCTCTAAGGCTATCTCTGTGTGTGTGTGTCTCTCTCTAATGTTCTCTCCTTCTCCTCTCTAAGGCTATCTCTGTGTGTGTGTGTGTCTATCTAATTTTCTCTTCTTCTCCTCTCTAAGGCTATCTCTGTGTGTGTGTCTCTCTGTCTCTAACGTTCTCTCCTTCTCCTCTCTAAGGCTATCTCTGTGTGTGTGTGTGTCTCTCTCTCTAACGCTCTCTCCTTCTCCTCTCTAAGGCTATCTGTGTGTGTGTGTGTCTCTCTCTCTCTCTAACGTTCTCTCCTTCTCCTCTCTAAGGCTATCTCTGTGTGTGTGTGTGTCTCTCTCTATCTCTAACGTTCTCTCCTTCTCCTCTCTAAGGCTATCTGTGTGTGTGTGTGTCTCTCTCTCTAATGTTCTCTCCTTCTCCTCTCTAACGCTATCTCTGTGTGTGCGTGTCTCTCTCTAATGTTCTCTCCTTCTCCTCTCTAAGGCTATCTCTGTGTGTGTGTGTGTCTCTCTCTCTCTAACGTTCTCTCCTTCTCCTCTCTAAGGCTATCTGTGTGTGTGTGTGTCTCTCTCTCTCTCTCTCTAACGTTCTCTCCTTCTCCTCTCTAAGGCTATCTGTGTGTGTGTGTGTCTCTCTCTCTCTAACGCTCTCTCCTTCTCCTCTCTAAGGCTATCTGTGTGTGTGTGTGTGTCTCTCTCTTTCTCTAACGTTCTCTCCTTCTCCTCTCTAAGGCTATCTGTGTGTGTGTGTGTGTCTCTCTCTCTCTCTAACGTTCTCTCCTTCTCCTCTCTAAGGCTATCTGTGTGTGTGTGTGTCTCTCTCTCTCTCTAACGTTCTCTCCTTCTCCTCTCTAAGGCTATCTGTGTGTGTGTGTGTCTCTCTCTCTCTCTCTAACGCTCTCTCCTTCTCCTCTCTAAGGCTATCTCTGTGTGTGTGTGTGTCTCTCTCTTTCTCTAACGTTCTCTCCTTCTCCTCTCTAAGGCTATCTGTGTGTGTGTGTGTGTGTCTCTCTCTCTAACGTTCTCTCCTTCTCCTCTCTAAGGCTATCTGTGTGTGTGTGTGTCTCTCTCTCTCTCTAACGTTCTCTCCTTCTCCTCTCTAAGGCTATCTCTCTG
This sequence comes from Elysia crispata, assembly GCA_033675545.1. Lineage (NCBI taxonomy): Eukaryota > Metazoa > Mollusca > Gastropoda > Plakobranchidae > Elysia > Elysia crispata. The sequence goes on along the minus strand of JAWDGP010001275.1, from coordinate 109,345 downwards.
TGTGTGTGTGTCTCTCTCTCTCTCTAACGCTCTCTCCTTCTCCTCTCTAAGGCTATCTCTCTGTGTGTGTGTGTCTCTCTCTCTCTCTCTAACGTTCTCTCCTTCTCCTCTCTAAGGCTATCTCTGTGTGTGTGTGTGTCTCTCTCTCTCTAACGTTCTCTCCTTCTCCTCTCTAAGGCTATCTCTGTGTGTGTGTGTGTCTCTCTCTCTCTAACGTTCTCTCCTTCTCCTCTCTAAGGCTATCTCTGTGTGTGTGTGTCTCTCTCTCTCTAACGTTCTCTCCTTCTCCTCTCTAAGGCTATCTGTGTGTGTGTGTGTGTGTCTCTCTCTCTCTAACGCTCTCTCCTTCTCCTCTCTAAGGCTATCTCTGTGTGTGTGTGTCTCTCTCTTTCTCTAACGTTCTCTCCTTCTCCTCTCTAAGGCTATCTCTGTGTGTGTGTGTGTCTCTCTCTCTCTAACGCTCTCTCCTTCTCCTCTCTAAGGCTATCTCTGTGTGTGTGTGTCTCTCTCTCTCTCTAACGCTCTCTCCTTCTCCTCTCTAAGGCTATCTGTGTGTGTGTGTGTGTCTCTCTCTCTAACGTTCTCTCGTTCTCCTCTCTAAGGCTATCTCTGTGTGTGTGTGTGTCTCTCTCTCTCTAACGCTCTCTCCTTCTTCTCTCTAAGGCTATCTCTCTGTGTGTGTGTCTCTCTCTCTCTCTCTAACGCTCTCTCCTTCTCCTCTCTAAGGCTATCTCTGTGTGTGTGTGTCTCTCTCTCTCTAACGCTCTCTCCTTCTTCTCTCTAACGCTGTCTCTCTCTCTCCTTCTTTTTCTCTCACTCTCTCTCTCTCTCTCTCTGAAGGACTGAGCTATATGAATTCCGATTGAGCAAGAGAACGAGTGATAGAGAAAGTTCCTATCTATTGTATTTAAATTCCCCTACTAATTTGAACTCTATAACGGACGTCATGCCTAGCGACCGCGTTTCGAGTCCCCCCCGTATAGCCTTGGGCCTAATCGCATTGACCAGGCTTTAACCGCCTCAATCAGATGTCGCTAAAAATCGAACTTGATTTTGGGGGTTGCTAGGGGTTGCGGCTAGTAAACAAGGAGCACAGAGTGGGTGCTGGCTAGGTTTAATGGCGTGACGGAGACGTTTGTGAGTGGGGGGCGTTAGGGGTTATGATTTATGAGTGAGATTAAAGAGGAAAGAAAGAAAGCGAGTGAGAGAGAGAGAGAGAGAGACAGAGACAGAGAGGGAGAGAGAGAGAGAGAGAGAGAGAGAGAGAGAGAGAGAGAGAGAGAGAGAGAGAAAGGGAAATAAGTATTAATACAGATGGATGGTTTAATAGAGAGATGGTCATAATGATATATATATATATATATATATATATATATATATATATATATATATATATATATATATATATATATATATATATTGATACACAGATGGGTCGAAAAAAAGAGTTTGTCATAGATGGAGAGATAGGATGAGAGAAAGGTACCGTACATAATTATGAAGTAAGAAGAGGCAAAATTGTATAAGTAAATAAAGGAGGAAAAAGGCAAAGATGGAGGAAGAGAGGAGGAATGAGGAAAAACAATAAATTAGATATATTTAAAGATAGATAGATAGATAGATAGATAGATAGACAGACAGATAAAGCAGTAAAATATCTCACCACATATTTTACCGTAACACTGAACTTGTGTTTGAAGCAAAGGGCGAGTTAGATTTGAGAGAGAGATAGAGAGAAAGAGAGAGAGAGAGAGAGAGAGAGAGAGAGAGAGAGAGAGAGAAAGAGAGAGGAGAAAGAGAGAGAGAGAGAAGGAGAGAGAAAGCGGAAGAAACAAAAGGAGAAAGTGGGGCAGAAGGAAAAAAATACAGGTAGATGTATGCAGTAGACAAAAAAATGAGAAGAGGGAAAGATAGATAGATGGATAGTCATAACGAGGAAAAGAAAAAAAAGGAGGAAAGGTGAGTACGGGACAATACACACAGAAGGCCAGGTTTGAACTGAATGTCAACAGACCCAAGGTTTGGTGGTGACAACAGGGACCAGTTGTTGTGGTAACCCAGTCAGTAGGGCCCAGGGCTAGCGACCAACTCACTCAACAAGCGCGAGACACCCCGCCAAGTTGTGACGTCCGCTCCTCAGAGGGGAGTTAGGTAACCATGATGCAGCCATGATGCACACAGGTTAAGCAAATACTGAAATAAAACTAGTTCCGATGCTGCTTTATTGTTTCCACTCTCGCGCTAATAGTTTTGTTGTTTTAAATAAAGGCAGAATGATGCTTTCTCTCTTCACACCCCTAAAAGTAAGGGGGAAAACCCGATGTCAGCGTAGCCTTTCTAAGCGCAAAAAGTTCAATAGTTTCATAACATTTTACAGTCACAGAGACCAACGTGACCTCTACAGTCACACAGATTTGTTGACCTCTAGAAAATACAGACTTTTGTAACGTGTTACCTCATAATGTCTTACAACACAAAACTAAGAGCTTTAGAAAAGACCAACTTTTTTTTTAATTAAACGTTGCAATTATTTTCATTGCATTTTTAAGTGGATTTTATTTTCTCCACTTCTGCCACAGCAACATTTTGAGAGTGAATAACAATTAACAGCAAATACTATGGATATTATAAGATGGGGCAGAAGATAAATCTGATTATTTATCCTTTACAGGACAGACAATGGACTGACGGATATTGTGTGATATACACTTCGATGAAAAAATCAATAATAATAATAATAATAATAATAATGATAATGTGGTTTATTAATGGCTGACTCTCAGGATAAACCAACATCTCGGATGACTCTCAAGGTAGATGGTTAAAGAAATACTGGAGAGAAATAAATAGATAAGTTTAGAATTATTAGTTTGATATATTGTGTAACCTGAAAAATAGAAATAAAATAAAGACATCTTTAAATGTCCCAATTCATACTACATGTACTAAGTTTTTTTTTGAGAATTCGTGCCACCCACAAAAATAGATTTACATAATAATATTAGGTATTATGCCCGCCAAGAGAAGTAAGCATTAAGGAAATTTAACTGAAATGAAGTCTCTTTGTTACTTCCCTTGATAAAATGTCTGTCAGTCAGTCTGCCTGTCTATATATTATATATTGTTCTATCTGTATCTCTTTCGCCTCTGTCTCTATTTCCGTCTATCAAGTGGTCTCTTTATCATCTTATTTATCTTTTTTTTTCTAACATGTGTCCCTCTATCTCTATAGAAATACAACAAAACCCTGGCAAATATTTCCAGAATCACAGCTTTATTCTCTCTCCTCTTTGTGTTCAGAGACTTAAATATTAAATACACGTTAAAAAATGGCATTGATATTGAACACGGCGACTTTGATTATATAAAAAGAGAAAGTTTAATTGTAAATAAAGTCGAGTAAAAAAATGGGGAATGCAAAAAGGAAATAGGCCTATCTAAAAATATAAGTGGATGAACATGCTGTAGTAACAAAAAGATGGCATAAGGCAGAAACATAAAAAAATAGAGTCTAATAGTAATAAAACGGTAACAACTTTTTTTAGTGAAAATTCTTAGTTGAATTAAACAAATAAAAGCAATCTAAAGCTTCCATTGCGTTATCAAAGAAAGCTTTTTTTTTTCCTTCAACATGCATTCTTTTTCTATCATTCCAAAGTAGAGAAACAATAAATTACATGTTTCAATTTTAATAAATAAGTGAAATAAGTTACAGAGAAATATGTGGTGAAGATATTTACAATAGGTACAGTTATAAAACACGCACAGCGTGTCCTGATAATTGTAGTTATATTGGTCTGTGTTTGTATGTATGTTTGTTTGAACATCTCTTGAGGATTTTATAAATCTTATCCATGTAGTCAAAGTTCTGTGCGGTTGAGTTTCCAGCAGTTCACTACACTGATGCTTCGTCAAGGCATACGAAAGTTGAAGGGTTGAGGGTCTCACAATCCTTTTATTTTTTTTTTTTACTAGTTTTAGTCATAATGTAGTAGGCGATCAAATGGGGTACAATATAAAAAACTGTACACCGATAATTGCAAAAGCGAAAGAGGGTGAAAGAGAGAGAGAAAGAGGGGGACAGAAAGAGAGAGAGAGAGAAAAAAAGAGAGAGAGAGAGAGAGAGAGAGAGAGAGGTAGGAAGAGAGAGAGGGAGAGAGAGATAGATAGATAGATAGATAGAGAGAGAGAGAGAGAGAGAGAGAGAGAGAGAGAGAGAGAGACAGAGAGAGAGAGTGGTAGGAAGAGAGAGAGGGAGAGAGAGAGATAGATAGATAGATAGATAGATAGATAGATAGAGAGAGAGAGAGAGAGAGAGAGAGAGACAGAGAGAGAGAGAGAGAGA
>JAWDGP010001275.1:90000-100000 GCA_033675545.1 Elysia crispata | reverse complement strand
AGGAGACGAATAGACAGATAAAGAGAGCGAGAGGGGAGGAGACGAATAGACAGATAAAGAGAGCGAGAGGGGAGGAGACAAATAGACAGATAAAGAGAGAGAGAGAGAGAGGAGGAGACAAATAGACAGATAAAGAGAGAGAGAGAGAGGAGGAGACGAATAGACAGATAAAGAGAGCGAGAGGGGAGGAGACGAATAGACAGATAAAGAGAGAGAGAGAGAGGAGGAGACAAATAGACAGATAAAGAGAGAGAGAGAGAGGAGGAGACGAATAGACAGATAAAGAGAGCGAGAGGGGAGGAGACGAATAGACAGATAAAGAGAGAGAGAGAGAGGAGGAGACAAATAGACAGATAAAGAGAGAGAGAGAGAGGAGGAGACGAATAGACAGATAAAGAGAGCGAGAGGGGAGGAGACGAATAGACAGATAAAGAGAGCGAGAGGAGAGGAGACGAATAGACAGATAGAAAAAAATATAGAAGGTCAGGTAAGGAACATGAATATTTGGAACTGAAATCAGGAGACAGGAGAAATAGGTGGAATGAGAGTCAGAAACAAAGAGAGACAGGAGAAATAGGTGGAATGAGAGTCAGAAACAAAGAGAGACAGGAGAAATAGGTGGAATGAGAGTCAGAAACAAAGAGAGGCAGGAGAAATAGGTGAAATGAGAGTCAGAAACAAAGAGAGACAGGAGAAATAGGTGGAATGAGAGTCAGAAACAAAGAGAGACAGAGAAATAGGTGGAATGAGAGTCAGAAACAAAGAGAGACAGAGAAATAGGTGGAATGAGAGTCAGAAACAATGAGAGCCACGAGAAATAGGTTAAATGAGTGACAGAAACAAAGAGAGAAAGAGAAATAGGTGTAATTAGAGTCAGAAACAAAGAGAGACAGAGAAATAGGTGGAATGAGAGTCAGAAACAAAGAGAGACAGGAGAAATAGGTGGAATGAGAGTCAGAAACAAAGAGAGACAGAGAAATAGGTGGAATGAGAGTCAGAAACAAAGAGAGACAGGAGAAATAGGTGGAATGAGAGTCAGAAACAAAGAGAGACAGAGAAATAGGTGAAATGAGAGTCAGAAACAAAGAGAGACAGAGAAATAGGTGGAATGAGAGTCAGAAACAAAGAGAGACAGGAGAAATAGGTGGAATGAGAGTCAGAAACAAAGAGAGACAGGAGAAATAGGTGGAATGAGAGTCAGAAACAAAGAGAGACAGGAGAAATAGGTGGAATGAGAGTCAGAAACAAAGAGAGACAGGAGAAATAGGTGGAATGAGAGTCAGAAACAAAGAGAGACAGACAGAAGGAAGGAAGGATCCGGTGAGAAAAGAACGAGTAAAGAGAAATTGAGAGAGATAGAAGAAGAGATATATTACTAAGTATTATAGGTAAATATATATACAAAAAGAGAGAGAGAGAGAGAGAGAGAGAGAGAGAGATAGGAAGAGAGAGAGAGAGAGAGAGAGAGAGAGAGAGAGAGAGAGAGAGAGAGAGAGAATTTACAGAGAAGGCCAATATTCCATTTTAATGCATATTATTCATTTTTAGAAGGCACCAATCAATGCATTTGGATAGAGAGAAGTTGAAGACAAAGATTATGTTTGACAATCGATATAATACTATTCCACCTCCCCCCCCCCCACCCAACCCACACACCTTTATTTCTTTATTTCTTTCTCCCCCCCTCTCTCTCTCTCTCTCTCTCTCTCTCTCTCTCTCTCTCTCTCTTCCAAATTTGCCAACTTCATTTTAATTAGTGATAATGTTTTTATCGTTTTTGGTTTAATTTTGAATGAGCTTTATCCACCCTCGCGCCTCGGCATTATCTATTATGAACAATTGTAGGCCTGTCCAGTTATAAGTTATCACCATCCCATTGCGCAAGGTCTTTCCGTTGTTCACGCCATGATCATCCTATTATCTTGGCTATCATCATCTGATTGTCTCCATCATTGCACCTTTTAGCACTGAACCTTGGAGCTGCTTGCACAATGCCCCGCCCACAATTTATCTCTTGACCTACTAGTCTCTGTGCTCATTTGTGCGTGCAGGCGTGTACCGGCATTGTGCAGAAACTGTGTACTCCACCTTATGTCTGTTTCCCATTTCTAGCAGAGCCCAAATAAAGGCGAAATGTTTCTTATGTTAGATTTTAAGTTGTTTGGCTTCTTTTCCTGTCCCGTAACTTTCAAATCATGTTCCTATTCCTGGTGATTAAGATATCAAGGTTTTTGATTTAAGAGAGAGAGAGAGAGAGAGAGAGAGAGAGAGAGAGAGAGAGAGAGAGAGAGAGAGAGAGAGAGAGAGAGAGAGAGAGAGAGAGAGAGAATTGAACATCGACATTTACTTCTATATTCTGAACTAGATCTATATCTAGACTATGTCTATATCTAGATCAATAAAAACTGTAGATCGATAGTTATAGCTAGATCTAGTTCTAGAGAGTGCAGTGTGTTAACAGAATATCAAACAACATTTCAAATACATTTAGATCTAGAGTCTAGAGAAATCAGAATGCTATTTGTAATTAGTTATTCATTGAGATTTTACCCATATTCTGGAGTTTAAAAAAATTCCTTTGGCCTACCTGTTTTGCTGACTTTCCCACCTCCTGTGCCTGTTTGCTCCTGAGTGTGTAAACTTGAGGAATGTGTAGGATGAGGGCCCTACGACACAGCTGAGCCTACACTGACACTGTGAAGATGAATCTCAAAACCTGGAACCTAGCGCCAGACCTAAAGATAGACTGGTTCTTGCTCTACCTTTTCTTTAAAGTTAAGAGATGTCAGTTTTGTTTTTGCATTAAATACTCCTGAAATACAAATCACATCTAGTTATAGATCTAAAAAAAGCCTGACTATGAATAACTGTCTAGGTTTCTTTCTGTGGTGCAACCTAGGGTGCGACTGGTAGCTGTGTTTATTTTAAGCTCATGAACTCAGTTACTAAAAATAATGTGGGGTTTCCCACCAACAAAACTTCCCATTGTTCAGTTTATTTTTCTGCTTAGGCAGGCGGATGCTCAATCACACTATAAGATCTAACCGTTTGACAATTTTGTGTGTGTGTGTGGGGGGTGGCGAGGGTCCTTCATAGATAATAATGATGATGATGATGATAATAATAACAACAACAACAAAAAAAGAATATACAAGAAAATAAAAAAACCATAACAATAATCACACTGTGAGAAAAGTTCTGTCTGTTATTGGAACGCTGCTTTGCTTGAGCAAGAAAATAATAGTCTTCCGTATCAGTGGCCTGAAAACATAGTATGTCATTTGGGCAACGGTTCCACCACGATCACTACTACTACTACTACCACCACTACCAACACCACTACCACCACCACCACCACCAGTACGACCACCACCACCACCACCACTACCACCACCACTACCACCATCACCACCACCACCACCACCACCACTACCACCACCACAACCAACACCACCACCACCAACACTACAACTACTACTACTGCTGTTACTACTACTACTACTACTACTACTACTACTACTACTACTACTACTACTACTACTACTACTACTACTACTACTACTACTACTACTACTACTGCTGCTGCTGCTACTGCTGCTGCTACTACTACTACTACTACTACTACTACTACTACTACTACTACTACTACTACTACTACTACTACTTACTGCTGCTGCTGCTGCTGCTACTACTACTACTACTATTACTATTACTACTAGTACTACTATTACTACTACTACTACCTTTAAAACTTTTTTTTACTGCTACTACTACTATTACTACTACTACTACTACTACTACTACTACTACTACTACTACTACTACTACTACTACTACTACGACTACGACTACGACTACTACTACTACTACTACTACTACTACTACTACTACTACTACTACTACTACTACTACTACTACTACTGCTGCTGCTGCTGCTGCTATTACTGCTGCTGCTACTACTACTACTACTACTACTACTACTACTACTACTACTACTACTACTACTACTACTACTACTACTACTACTGCTGCTGCTGCTGCTGCTGCTGCTGCTACTACTACTACTACTGCCACTAGCAACAAAATTAATTTTCTCTTATTTAGGCAATTAAAGATTGGAATTTCACAGGCTGACATGTTAGATGTTTACCAAGAACTTTACAGTATTTAGCAAAATGGTGAAACCTCCACCTTTTAACTTTAGACCAAAGGTATAAAAAAAAGGAATATTTTTCGAAAACAAGAAGAGAAATTTTGAGTCAAGACTAACGGCGCAATGAAGCAGAATAAAAGGGGCTGTAGAAACAATTCTTCCCTTCTTGGATTCCCCCATAATAAAGTAAATTGAGCAAAAACCTAATTAAGATTAAAACAAAATATATCTAAGCCTCTTTTTAACAGAGTGTAGCTTCAGCCTTAGCTAGATCTAGTTAGGAAAATGTATGAATATGTTTATAATCTGCGTTTCTGAAGAGAAGTGGGTAACTGAACCTAAATTTTAAAGAAACAGATTCAACTAGATTCTAAATCTTGATCTAGATCCTCAGAGGTGATTAAAGGTTTTCTTGTCTAGTTTTATGAACTAGATTCTTAAGGTTAATTTAGAATGATAACTTTTTTTTAACAAAAACGTTTTTGAAGATTGGAACTGATATTTTTTTTAACTAATTGCATGATTTCTAGATCTAGAAACTAGATCTGGATTTATTTCATAAGTCTGTAGATACAGTTTAGATTTAGTTTCGATTCAAGATTTTTAATGTATATCCCAAGTATAGACCCCAGTTAAAATGCCAATCTGAAATGTTGATTTTTCTGTGTTAATATTTATTTAATAAATCTGTGAACAGGAGCATGTTTTTTTTTATGACATTGTAATGACATACTTTGCAGAGAAGACTAATGTTTTTTTTTTCCTCTTTAAAGGTACCGTGTGAATTCAAAACTACAGAAGGCAAGAACTTTGCCTTCAAAAAAAGAATGTGTGTTGGGTATAGAGGTAGTATATGAAGTCAATATAGAGAGAAAAAAAGGACAGGGGGAAAAAGGAGGGAAGGTTAAATTCCATTTAATTTATGATGAAGAGAAAGATGCGACAAAACTTAGATTTTTGAAATTATATCAAGAGTAAACATTTGTCGATAACCATATCAAATTTTCCACAGTGCATTGTTTAAAGATGAACGGGAAACAAACAACAATGGGGTGTGCAGCCCATCCATCTCGGCTCTTGGTTCCACCATGATGAAACCTTCGAATCATGGAAAATTGCTATTTTGGCAAATTTTTTAAACTTTGTCAAAAAAAAAAAAAATAAAAGCTACTTTATGTGCATGGTTCTAAAAATCACACAATCATGTAACCGGTACTAAGTCATGAGAAAATTTTGGTAATTGGAAACTTGTGTAGTTTAATATAACTTCCTGGGCCATCACAGTAACCGGTACATGGAGAATAACCGAAACTTGTGTAGTTTAATATAACTTCCTGGGCCATCACAGTAACCGGTACATGGAGAATAACCGAAACTTGTGTAGTTTAATATAACTTCCTGGGCCATCACAGTAACCGGTACATGGAGAATAACCGAAACTTGTGTAGTTTAATTTAACTTCCTGGGCCATCACAGTAACCGGTACATGGAGAATAACCGAAACTTGTGTAGTTTAATTTAACTTCCTGGGCCATCACAGTAACCGGTACATGGAGAATAACCGAAACTTTATTTTCTCTCTTTTTTTTTTCCATAACCGCGTCCTTGTTTTTCAGTTTTTCTTTCAGTTTGCTTGATTTTTGTTGTTGTATTTTTATTGGTGAAAACTTTTTAATTACGTGTATTAACTGTTTTACCAAACCTAATTTTTCTTGCTAACCACCAATTTTCTGTGCAGGAGTAATAAAACTGTTGAAGCAGTTCTATCGAAGTTTGCCTGTGTGCACAGTACATAATATAATCCTGTTGTTTCATAACAACATATATATATATATATATATATATATGTATGTATGTGTGTGTGTGTGTGTGTTACCAATAAAAGAAAGTTTAGGAAAATTGTTGCGATCCAAACATGAACAACTTTAACAAGGACTTGGGCGGCATGCGCCTCAGTATGACTGGAAGATAAACATTCCGACATTGTTGTAAGGAGATAATCATATTTCTTGACATAATTATTATAACAAAAGTATTGGTTGCTTCCCTCCTCACTTAATATTCAAGGGAAATAGTAAATAATGATTATTTTGAACACTTTACGTTCGACAGGCTAGTTAAAGATTTTTTAAAGATGACTCAGCCTTTTCAACAATCATTTTTTGTTGCTGTTGTTTCATTCGTAGCGGATCTTCGTGGGCTGGACGAGGAGAGAAGCTTCAGGGGGGTAGGGGTGTCTGCGAAAAGCGTCTATTCTCTGTTTATAATCTTCATCGCTTCCATCCCAGTATGATGAAGGCTCGATGAAACCCTCAAAATAAGGCTTAAGACGACATGTAAATTAGACTCTGAACGACGAAAATAACAATCGAATACAAGGAAGTGAATTAAGACAATATAGAACTGCCACGTTGGACAAGTTCGATATGGATGGAGACGAGTTCTTTTTAAGACTTAGAATAAAGTCGACTATGAGGCGAAACACCCAGGAAAGAGTCTCTGGACAAAAGATTGAGGGCGAATTGAAACAGTTTTGAACTACAATACGAGACAAGGACATTGACTATGAAAGATTGTGAGTCTTGTGGTGGTTAAGAGTCCAGAACCACAGCATGTGAAATCGACTAGTTTTGTATTTTCCATATTTAATTTAGAATCTAATATCCATATATAGGAAGACTTGCGATTCCTGCAAAAAGTGCATAACGGCCACTGTTTTTGGGGAATTAGAAATGCGCATTTATCTTAATGATTACCAATTTTAAGAAAGATTAATACGTAGGTTTGGATTCTACAACTTTAGGCGACTATTCCTATTGGTACCTAGGTGTAGTTCTACTGGAGGGTTGCCATGTCAGTCTAAGCATGCCGATATGACTGTTACGAAATATGTTCTGAGAATGAAGCAGATTGCCTGGAGCACCATCTTGGAATATGGCTTTTCAACTACAGACAGCAAAATTGATAAGGTGAAGGACGCATCTAAACCCGCTGCCAAGGAGAACGTTCGATCCATATAATTATATATATATATATATATATATATATATATATATATATATTTTTTTTTTTTTTTTTAATTTTTTTATTTATTTTTTTATTTTTTTTTTTTTTGGGGGGGGGGGGAGGGAGGTATAACCTCAACTTTACTGCTATAGGCGTTTCTTTGTCGAACATTATTTGTGAGGGCTAATCTACGTCTATGCAATGGGAAAAATCTAAGGAAAGAACCGATCATTCTCTTGTGTTATTAACAAGCCCATTTTTGATGTTTCCAAAATGTAGAAGATTTTGAGATCGGATCACGTAGGCAATAGAGGAACTTGCTGCAGATGAGAACTAGACTGATCTTCTGTGCAATCGTTATGCGCCAAAATTTGCTAGATGGGGAAATAAGATACTCTATATCACAGAGAGAGAAAGAGAGAGAGAGAGAGAGAGAGAGAGAGAGAGAGAGAGAGAGAGAGAGAGAGAGAGAGACAGACAGACAGACAGACAGACAGACAGACAGAGATAGAGAGACATACAGACAGACAGACAGACAGAGGCAGAGAGAGAAATGGGGAGGGAGAGAGAGAAAGAGAAAGAGAGAGAGAGAGAGAGAGAGAGAGAGAGAGAGAGAGAGAGAGAGAGAGAGAGAGAGAGAGAGAGAGAGAGAGAGAGAGAGAGAGAGAGAGAGAGAGAGAGAGAGAGAGAGAGAGAGAGAGAGAGAGAGAGAGAGAGAGAGAGAGAGAGAGAGAGAGAGAGAGAAAATAGGCGTGGGGAAGAAAGATTAAGTGATTTGCCCCTGCACCTTCGAGGTATCACCGATACGACTTGCTGCTTGTGGGGTGGGGGACCATTTTGTGCGACACTGTTGCTAGCTACAAATTGTTTCGATGTAAACATAGCTTTAGTACTCTACTCGAGAGGTAAGTCCTTCGATTAGGTGGAACCATACACAATCTCTGGTGGAGCTATGGAATAGGAGTGAGATTGTGTGATGGGCTCTTTATCTATCTATCAATCATTAAGTTTGCTGCAAGAAAAACAAACAGCAAACGAATATCGCCCTGGCGCGACCGAATTACACTATACTAAACCTAAAACTGCGAGCTAAAAAGTCATCGTGACACTTGAAAATCATGCCGATGTTATACGAAACTGCAAGTGCAGCCCACAATCTCGAGATAAGAAGCTTTGTTTCGGCAGTTTTTCAAGCAACAAGGTCACATTTTGACACACACACACACACACGCAAAGACGTTTTTGCTTCAAGCGGCCATTCTCTCTTGAGTTATTTATGATATTGGAAAATCTATAGATCATTATATCGATCACAATGTGTAACTTACAAACCCCTGGTACAGAAATAAATGAAACAGTTTTTCATTCCTCTACAGTTGAATGTTGCCAACAGAACGTAACCTTACAGACAAGTAAGAAGCATTGTGTTTCAGTTCCTTGAAAAGAAACGTAAAACGAAAAACGAATAAATAAATTCATTCTTATTTTCGCCTGAAAATAACAACACGAACAAAGAACACGGAATCGCTAACAAATGAAACAGTAAGTAAATCTAGGTTATGTGAACAAAAGGAATGCGAGTTTAAAGTTATAATTATGTAACATCTACCACTAGTACCAGTCCTCAGAGATCTAGAGTTTTGCGTAGAGAGGGTTTATGCTGCCAATGACTCAGAAATGCAAGCACACACACACACACACACACACACACACACACATATATATATATATATATATATATATATATATATATATATGTATATATATAGATATATACAGATATAGATATGATGATGAATAAGATGAAAATCAATATTATAGGCATCAGTAAAGCCAGATGGCAAGGCGTAAGAAAGATAACCATGAGGAAGTTCGAAATATTCTACTCAGCATATATAGAAAATATGGAAGAGGAGTGGCTATTACACTTGACCAAAACAGTCAAAGGATATTGGACACAGTCAGGTCGAGTTTTACTTTTAAAAATTGCAGGAAAAATTTAAACCTTAACATCTTTAAGATACGCACCACCATCAGATAAGTAAGTAGCGATGAGGACAAAAAAAAAAAGAAATTTTCAGAGATCTAGAGCAATGCAGACAGCTCGACCCTCTTATCATCATGAGAGGTTTTGATGCAAAAGCAGGAGAAATGAGAGAAGAAAATGTGGTAGGACCCCATGGACTGGGCATCAGGAACATACAAGGAGAGAAATTAGTTGAATGGTGTCATATGAACAACCTTTTATTGATTTCAACAACCAATAGAAAGGGAATGGACATGGAAAAGCCCAGGAGATGGAAGCAGAAACCAGATCGATTCCATCCTGATCGGTAAAAGATTAAGAGATTCGCTTCTCGCAGCAAAGACCTACCCTGGGGCAGACTGATATAGTGATCATGTTCCAGTGGCTGCTAAATTCAAACTGAAACTTAAGAAAATCCGAAATTAAACGTTAAAACATCAAACTTTATTTGACATTATTATTATCCATCCAGACCCTTCGAGAGAAATATCGCGTGGCTGTTGAAAATAAATTTGAAATCTTTGGAGAAGATATGGACAAGAACCAACAATGGTCAAATTTCAGCAGGATCACAGAAGCAGCAGAGAGAACAAATACCAAGAGTCGAAATGAAAACAAAATGGGATGACTGAAGATATTTTCTACCTCATGCAAAAAAAAAAAAAATGTAAAAGATGAGAAAAAATTCGAAACATTGCAAGAAGAAGTCTGAACAAAAGGTGTAATAAAGCCAAAGAGAAAAGGATTAACGACTGTTGCAGAAGTACCGAGCAGACAATGTACAGACACATTGAAGAAATCCCTAGAAAGAAAAT
>JAWDGP010001275.1:75000-85000 GCA_033675545.1 Elysia crispata | reverse complement strand
TTTAGTTCCTCATTGATAAAATAAATATGGAAAGAATTGAAGAAAAACTGAATAATTCATTAGATTTAAAGCATCAACTCTAGATTTAACACAACCAAGGAGCATTCTCAGACAGTTTCTCAAACAAAAGAGTTTGTGTCACCTCTGGACCATCTTGGCTGACAGCTCTTTCTATTGATGTTCTCCAAACCATCTTGGCTGACATCTCTTTCTATTGATGTTTATCCGAACCAACTTGGCTGACATCTCTTTCTACTAATGTTTCTCCGGACCATCTTGGCTGACAGTTCTCTCTATTGATGTTTCTCAGAACCAATTTGAATGATAGTTCTTTCTATTGATGTTTCTCTGGATCATCTTGGCTAATAGCTCTTTCTGTTGATGTTTTTTTGGACCATCTTAGGAAATTGGTATTAAGTATTTTTTAAGTATGTTTTAAACCAGCAGCGGTTGGGAAATTGCTTTCCTGTATCTTGTTAGTGAGAAGCAGCCTTGTGAACTACCTTGACATGATTGTGATTTATAAAAGAAAAGTATACCATGCCTTTTTTCTGCAGCATTGAGAGTCATTGATAAATGAATTTGTTGCTATTAAAACTTCTTTTTGACGTGGCAAACAGAGCATACGTAACAATTTTTAGTCTGAGGAAATAGCGGTACTTTACATTTCTCTGGTATTAATGAAAATGTCACAAGGTTCTTCATAGTTGGAACAACTAGGTAATTTAGATTGTTTTCAAAGGTTTGATTTTCCTCAGTATAATTATGCGTTGCTATGGTTATGTCCATGTTTATTTATTTATTTTTTTTTTTTTTATTTTTTTTTATTCACTTTTATTATTCTTATCATTACAGTTCACTACGCATCGTCTTTTAGAGTCAACAATGTCTATTCAACTCAGTTTTTAAGAATTGCGAACAAAACACTAAAATACTAAAATATATAAAAGTCGGAAACCAGTGACCATAGGCTTTTATATTGTATTCCATGCACTAACTTAAATCTTGAGACAATAAGGACACAGACCCTATCAAGATCCACAGACGTAAGGTCTTAGACTTCAAAACGTTTATATTTGGAACACTCCTCTGATCTGTCTCTCCCAGTCCTCAGGATACCGCCAGTAGCCATGTCTAGGAGGAGACTTGTGTTAGTTCTGTGGATGTTGAGTGTGGGTCTCCTATCCTACCTGCTGTACACTCCCCTGATCTGTCTCTCCCAGTCCTCAGGATACCGCCAGTAGCCATGTCTAGGAGGAGACTTGTGTTAGTTCTGTGGATGTTGAGTGTGGGTCTCCTATCCTACCTGCTGTACACTCCCCTGATCTGTCTCTCCCAGTCCTCAGGATACCGCCAGTAGCCATGTCTAGGAGGAGACTTGTGTTAGTTCTGTGGATGTTGAGTGTGGGTCTCCTATCCTACCTGCTGTACACTCCCCTGATCTGTCTCTCCCAGTCCTCAGGATACCGCCAGTAGCCATGTCTAGGAGGAGACTTGTGTTAGTTCTGTGGATGTTGAGTGTGGGTCTCCTATCCTACCTGCTGTATACTCCCCTGATCTGTCTCTCCCAGTCCTCAGGATACCGCCAGTAGCCATGTCTAGGAGGAGACTTGTGTTAGTTCTGTGGATGTTGAGTGTGGGTCTCCTATCCTACCTGCTGTACACTCCTCTGATCTGTCTCTCCCAGTCCTCAGGATACCGCCAGTAGCCATGTCTAGGAGGAGACTTGTGTTAGTTCTGTGGATGTTGAGTGTGGGTCTCCTATCCTACCTGCTGTACACTCCCCTGATCTGTCTCTCCCAGTCCCCAGGATACCGCCAGTAGCCATGTCTAGGAGGAGACTTGTGTTAGTTCTGTGGATGTTGAGTGTGGGTCTCCTATCCTACCTGCTGTACACTCCCCTGATCTGTCTCTCCCAGTCCTCAGGATACCGCCAGTAGCCATGTCTAGGAGGAGACTTGTGTTAGTTCTGTGGATGTTGAGTGTGGGTCTCCTATCCTACCTGCTATATACTCCCCTGCCTCAGGATCTGGAAGACCAATTCGGAGCCACGTTCGTCATGGTGGTGGCTAAGTTGGTCCTTATTTTGCCGGTAAGCTCTTACTTAGATTGCTTCTAGTGTATAGTGGATTATATCGGGAGTTCTGGTGTAAAGTGGATTAAATAGGATGTTTCAGTGTAAAGTGGATTATATCGGGTGGTATGGTGTATAGTAGATTATATAAGATTTTTTAGTGTATAGTGGATTATATCGGGTGGTATGGTGTATAGTTGATTAAATAGGATATTTTAGTGTATAGTGGATGACTTTGGGTGGTAATACATTAGAAGGAAAAAACTAACTAAAAGCAGAATTATCTTAAACTGCACATTCTAGTAGCGAAATAAATAACATAGCAAATATTCTGGTATTATTGAAATAGCAGGATTAAACATTATAACCACAAAACATTCTCCTCGTTCAACATGATGCAATCCAGGTACTTCTGCCTTCATTAACTCAATCTCAGATTATTGGGCTACACATGTAGCGCGGATGGATATAAGATAGGTGGTGCTACATCAACCTGAAAACTTATCACTTCACTGACAGATCTTTTAAAACTCTCTGATATAGTTATTCAGTTTACTGTTAGATTTTGTTCAAATCACTGCTAGATTTGTTCACCTTATGGGTAGATTTGCTAAATTCACTACTAGATTTGTTCACATCACTGCTAGATTTTGTTCAAATCATTGCTAAATTTTATTGAATTCATCTGCTAAATTTTGTTCGGTTCACTGCTAGATGTGTTCAATTTTCAGCTTGATTTTGTTGATTCACTGCAAGATTTTGTCAAATTTTAAGCTAGATTTTTTGGGGGTTAAAGTTACTATCGCATTCTCCGTGTCTCATCCAGCAAAAAACACGGGAGCTTTTGGGTCAAGGACTTTACTTGAACAACTTGAGGAAGCTGCAGAGCCAGCCGGCGTGTGAGGCCAGTTGGAGCCCCGTCACCAGCTGGTTCGGCGGACTCAACGTGAGTACATTTGAATCTGATGCTAAAAGTGGGTTTACTTCCAATTCTTGAATAGTCATCTGCTTTCATTTATCACGCATTGCTGGTTATGATCCATAATACCATGTCAAGCGATGGAGACCATTCGTCTATCATTGACTTTTCCTTTGCCGACAAGAGGCCTTGTGCATAAAAAAAAACCAATAAAAGTTAAAAGATTAAAATTGCAACTGGTCTTTGCTTCATTTGCGGTAGACTGACTCCTGTGTCAGAGGTTGGTTTCGCGGAAGCCAAAATAATGAAATCAGCATGAAGTTTAGGGATTGGTGGGATTCCCGAAATATTTCATCCTGGGTTACAGCATTTAGGATACAATCGATTTTGTAGAGGTTTTAGATTAGATATTGCACTGGTGTCGGATCCTAGTTCTACGAGGATACTTAGTCGTTGTTGAGACGTCGATACACTTCAAAAAATTGCCCCGACATTGGCTACGGCCAGTCCTACATCGAGCAAAATATGTGGTTGGTTTTACAAAGGTATTTCCCTTCAAATAGAGTATAAGTGAGATTATATGTTATATTATGACATAGTATTATCAAAACTTGTCGCAATGCTGATATAATTTACTTGTAAGATAATTTTTTTTCGAAAATACTTCACAGATGTTTATGTTGAGAAATAAATAACGAAAGATTGTCCTGAGAGGCACATCACTTACTTGCAGGATTTATTTCGAGCATAAGTTGCAGATGTTTATATACGCGATTCATACCGAAAGTAGCTATATCGATCTTGCTTCTAACGAGGTCTCCTAATATACAGACCAAGTCTCCGCAGTGATCAAACTTTTGCGGGTTGAGGATTATAGTGATTTATTTCTTTTAATGTTTCAAGGATAGTTCGGAGAGGAATGAGCTCAGAATGCACAATTTGATCTGCACACAGGCTCATATCAAGAAAAATATCTAACCGTCCTAACTCTGCCAAATAGTCAAATGATTGAGCTCAATCTTTCACGAAACGCAACGGTTTATTTATTTCACGGTTACTCGGCCTGTTCCTTGACCTCGAGCCCGACACATCACATATAACATAAAAGAACAATAACCAACATACCTGTCTTGATCTAAACATGCACACATACAAACTAATGTAAGACTCAAGTTCTTATGCTAGAGGTCACTAGATTTCCCCCCTAAAACTAAAAAGGTTCCAAATACTTAATATTAACTCACAAACCATGTGTGACCTGCGTGACGTCACCAGGTGACCAGGGCCACCATCGAGGGTCTGCACGTCATTGTTTACAAGCACTGGGACGCTGAGGATGCGCCACTCCGACCTGGATTTATTTACTTTCATGGTGGAGGATGGGTAATCGCAAGTGCAGGTCAGTCAAACATTAACATTCATAGATAAATAATGAACTATACATTTTTTTTTTTTAAAAAGCAAATTAAAATAGAAAAAGTATAGACAAGTTTAAAAGGAAAAAGAAACCTGCAACCAAAGAAAACGGTTTGTGTATATTAGGGGAAGAAAGAAAGCCTTGCTGTTAGCAACCACGCAGCTTGACGGGTACTTTTCAACTGTTTTGATTCCTTCACAGATAGAATCGATATAAGCAATTGACCGATTCGCTCTGGGGAAGGGAAAGAATGAAACTTTCTATATACCACTAATAATATAATAACACTGATTGTCAACAGGTTCTCTTATACCGCTATCTGTCTGCCGATACATCTCTCTCTCTCTCTTTCTCTCTCTCTCTCTCTCTCTCTCTCTCTCTCTCTTTCTCTATCTCTCTCTATCTCTCTGTCCGTCTCTTATCACTCACTCTCACTCTCACTCTCTTTCCCTCTCTTTCTCTGTCTGTCTCACTCTCTTCTCCCCCTCTCTTTCCGTTCAACCTTTTAATTCTCATTACCATGAAATATCTTTAAACCTACCTCCCCTTAATAACCACGTTTAAATCTTAATGCTCAATTTCAAACACAAACCAATCTCAATTCAGTTTTTAAAAAAAAAAATTTCCCGCGTATTTATTTTCTTGTTTTGATTGTATTCCAAACAGTAACCAGTATACAACATTTTCTCCTCCTAACTCTAGACTCCTACGACTGGAATGTATATGACTTCGCCCTCTGTACCGGCTCAGTCGCGATAAGTGTGGAGTGAGTAGCGATGTGATGTGGAGTGAGTAGCGATGTGATGTGGAGTGAGTAGCGATGTGATGTGGAATGAGTAGCAATGTGATGTGGAGTGAGAAGCGATGTGATGTGGAGTGAGAAGGGATGTGATGTGGAGTGAGTAGCGATGTGATGTAGAGTGAGTAGCGATGTGATGTGGAGTGAGTAGCGATGTGATGTGGAGTGAGTAGCGATGTGATGTGGAGTGAGAAGCGATGTGATGTGGAGTGAGTAGCGATGTGATGTGGAGTGAGTAGCGATGTGATGTGGAGTGAGTAGCGATGTGATGTGGAGTGAGAAGCGATGTGATGTGGAGTGAGTAGCGATGTGGTGTGGAGTGAGAAGCGATGTGATGTGGAGTGAGTAGCGATGTGATGTGGAGTGAGTAGCGATGTGATGTGGAGTGAGAAGCGATATGATGTGGAGTGAGTAGCGATGTGATGTGGAGTGAGAAGCGATGTGATGTGGAGTGAGAAGCGATGTGATGTGGAGAGAGTAGCGATGTGATGTGGAGTGAGTAGCGATGTGATGTGGAGTGAGAAGCGATGTGATGTGGAGTGAGAAGCGATGTGATGTGGAGTGAGAAGCGATGTGATGTGGAGTGAGTAGCGATGTGATGTGGGGTGAGAAGCGATGTGATGTGGAGTGAGAAGCGATGTGATGTGGAGTGAGTAGCGATGTGATGTTTTCATCAGCTCTTTGTGACATAATTGTGGTTTGATACACTCGGCAGATTTCAAGATTCCCTTGACATAACCCACTAGAAGGACACACTGTGCTGAATACTGAATTAACTAGAGATGAATTAAATCATTTGGAAAGTTTGAGAAATCCCATGCCAAAAAAAAATAAAAAGAAAACATTTAAATTAAAAAGAAATGAAAGAAAACGAAGTTACTGCCTCGCAAAATTGGCTGGGAAAAAAAAAGAATTCTAGAAATTTAATGACGTATATCTCATCCATAAGTCACTGACGAGGGGTCTTTTAGACTTCCATCGACCCTTAAAATATGTTAAAAAGACCTTGTGGGAAAATTTCTTGCGAGAAAAGTATGTTTCAAATGGACGTTAATTTTAATACATTCCTTGTTTTCTAAATAATTAATATTGTCTTCTTCCTATAAAAGACATTATCTGTGTTTTGATGGGTTGGTTTTGATAGCTATCAATAAGGGTTGGACAAACCTTTTTAAGAATCTACGAAAAATTAATACACTGTAATAAAATAAACAACTTTTTTGTCTCTAGTTACAGTTTAGCTCCTCAACATCCATTTCCTGCTGCGTTCAACGACGCCTTGTCAGTAACACGTCACATCCTGCGGCATGGACGCAAGTTTGGTATTGACGCCACTCGAGTGGGCGTGGCAGGTATCTTCCCATAATTATTATAAGTTTTAAAGGCAACTCGGCTTTCTTCTCCATACCCACTCAATGTACAGTGATGAAAACTCGGCTTTCTCCTCCATACCCACTCAATGTGCAGTGATGGAAAATTCAGTATATCACGCGTTAGTTAAAAACAACCACAACAAAACAATGAAAAAAAGTTATGCATTAAGGCTGAAAATACCCTAGAAAGTATTTTTATTGTAATTAATTCATCAAATTTGTTATGTTGAAGCAAAGTCCATTTAAAAGACTGTTCTCAGCTGTTTACAATTTTCAAAGGGAATAAATTTTTATATATATATATATATATATATATATATATATTTTTTTTTTTTTTTCCCTTGAATGTTTGTACGATTATTTTACTACATTAGCAAATGGACAATGGATGCCAGTAGTCAGGGCTGCGTTTCCGAAATACGAAAAAAACAACCCCTCAAACTCCAGCCAAAGCTTTTTTCACCATCCGGGTTTGTTGTGTCCCACCCAGGTGACAGCACCGGAGGCAACCTAGCAGCCGCCACAGCCCTCCATGTAGCTAAGACACCGTTAGACCATCCCCTGCTAAGATACCAGGTTCTGATCTGTCCCATGTTGCAAGCCCTGGACTACCAGCTGCCGTCCTACTCGGACAATGATGGACTTCTCCCGATACTGACCACGAAACACGCTGGGGGTTACGCCTCCATCTATCTGGGCTTGGGTAGGCTTGTGGCGTCAGCTTGTGGCGTCAACTTGCCGTTGTTTACATAGTTGTTTTTGCTGTTTCATTTAATTTCTAATGATATTTTTGTAATTGAGCTATTTACGCTGTGGTATTCAATGTATTCCAACTGCAATGTCTGAAGCATGGACTATTGACTAAACAGACACCAAAAGATCACCGCTTTAAAAACAAAGTTCTATAGAAAAATTATTAGAATGCAATAGAAAGAAAAAAACACATTACAAGGATGTGCTGCTGAGAACTGGCATTATTTTCACAACATTCTTAAAGAACGTAAGAAGACTTAAGCTTAAATAGAGAACGAAAGAAGACTTAAGCTTAAATACAGTACGTAAGAAGACTTAAGCTTAAATAGAGAACGAAAGAAGACTTAAGCTTAAATACAGTACGTAAGAAGACTTAAGCTTAAATAGAGAACGAAAGAAGACTTAAGCTTAAATACAGTACGTAAGAAGACTTAAGCTTAAATAGAGAACGAAAGAAGACTTAAGCTTAAATACAGTACGTAAGAAGACTTAAGCTTAAATAGAGAACGAAAGAAGACTTAAGCTTAAATACAGTACGTAAGAAGACTTAAGCTTAAATAGAGAACGAAAGAAGACTTAAGCTTAAATACAGTACGTAAGAAGACTTAAGCTTAAATAGAGAACGAAAGAAGACTTAAGCTTAAATACAGTACGTAAGAAGACTTAAGCTTAAATAGAGAACGAAAGAAGACTTAAGCTTAAATACAGAACGTAAGAAAACTTAACCTTAAATACTGAACGTAAAAAGACTTAAGGTTGAATAGAGAACGTAAGAAAACTAAAACTTAAATACTTTGTTTATATCAAACGCCATGAAAACCCTGAGAAGTACATGTTAGAGGACGTTGAGAACTTCTCTTTTGCCAGTCGCAAATCATTGAGAAACTCGCATAAATTTGGTTCAATAAAATGAACGGAAAAAGACACAGTTGCTCATAGAACCATCTCGTAAATTAAATTCTGTATTGAGAAAAAAAAAAACAAAACAAAACAACAAAACAAGACACACACATATTATTAAGTCCTTCTTAAAATTCTAAGTTAGAAACAAATGAAAACTATCGGTATAGATTTTCGTAGATTATACTTTTATTTGGAAGAATAAATTAAAAAAACAAAGTTAAAGAGAGTACAACAGTTAAAGCATTTGGATACACCATGCCCAGTATTGAAGAACAATAAGCTTGACATCTGTTTTTCTCCAAATAGAACAGGCTGACATGTTCAAAACTTTCTTACACTTATCCATTTGTTTAAATTCTATTTTATTCTTTCACAAAATCATACAGGTGTTCAAAAAAGTTATGTCGTAATTTATGGACTTCTGAACATGATAAATTTATTTCTGCTCTCGTCTCTTTCCTCACTAAACAGGTGAAGGCAATGGTGATGCCCACGGAGAAATTTTTAAATCAAACCGTCACGTCAGTGTGCAGTTCAGAACCAAGTCAAAGTACGCCGCTTACATCAACAAAACCAACTTACCCGAGAAATACCGAACTTCCGAGCGGGATTCTCCGATGATGCACGAACCTCACAACGAGACAGTGTTTCAGCGAATCAAACATCTGGTCGTTGATCCTCGGTTCTCTCCGCTGATGGCAGACGATGTTTCCGGTCTGCCCCGAACCCACATCGTCGCCCAGAGGTTTGACGTGGTGCGAGACGACGGGCTGCTCTATGCGAAGCGGTTGAGAGACGCCGGCGTAGAAACCAGCGTTCATACTGGAAATGGCTTCCATATTGATCATATAAAACTCACTCCGGAATTTCTTCATTCCAAAACAGGGGCTGAGGCTATCGACGGAATATGCAGATTTGTTACTAATGCTGTGAAACAAGACTGAACTCCGTGTTTTTTGTTTTTTTTTTCAATTTACTCGGCAGAATCTTGCTGTTGAGGAGAGATGAACTCTACACTGTTTAGAACCAGGAACTGCATGTATCTTGTATTCCAGGTGAAGTTACGTCAATACTATCTCACTCTCTTGAAGAATAACTTAAAGTAACTGAGGGTGTGAACTATCAATGAAGATCTGAAATATGGTAGTCTCTGATCTGCAGGATAGCCTTGACTATCTACACTCTACTCTGAGAGTTTAAACCTTGAACAAAAGCATTACAGAATATTAGCAAATTGATGTCCATTGCTTTCTAGTACAGAATGATTCACTGTTCAAACAAAATAATGTGCTCCTGCTAAAGTTATTGATCTATGCAAAAATTCCGCTGGCAGTTCTTTGCAATGAAAAATCCGTACCGTATTTTGTTTCGATAGCGGCAGATCTTTTGCACTTGTCAATCTTTTTTGTTGAAAATCAAAAAAAAAAAAAAAAATTGATCAATGAGAAACCTAAAGCTCTCTTGTTTATTGTTGCACATACAATGTAATATTTTTTATTTTATTTATGTTTTCAACTTGTTAACTTCAAAGTCACGAATGATAAACTGTCACAACTTTTAATCATGCCAGAGTTTGCTTCTTACTATTTTAAAATTTGAACTTTTTTTTTAGAATTGTTATAGTAACTCAAGTCGATGATCATGATATCTATAATGGCGATATGACTGCTGCAATGCTGTTTACATATTAATCGTTAAAGTCGAGTTGATGTATTTTAATTGAGTTTGATTAATAAAAATCAATGCACCATTCTACCAAGTA